>JAYRBW010112292.1:0-17982 GCA_036023295.1 Invenusta paracnida
ATAGTAGTATTGAACTGCATGCAAAATTTAAAAGAGTGAACACTCTTTGTATAATTACTCTATGTTTTAAACTTTAACACGTTTTAATCTGACTTTGGATTTAAAACTTCTGGTGGTTTTAAAACTTATAAAAGTGTTAAGCCAAACATAGAATTTTATGATGCTGATTAAAACTTTTGGTGGTTTTAAAACTTATAAAAGTTTTTAGCCAAACATAGAATTTTGAAGCGCTGATTAAAACTTTTGGTTGTTTTAAAACCTACTTTGACCTCACTAAATGTATTTTTCAGAGTGATCACTCTACTATTAATATTTTATAAGATTTAGTTGAATTATTTCTTTTAATTTTTTAATATTATCTAACTTATTTAAGCGTATTTCTTATGCAGCAATAACAATTTGACTTTGGGTAAATGGGGTATTTACAGAAAAGTATATTTCTATTATTAGTATTTAATATTTCTGTAATTATCCCAGGGCATTTTCATATTTCAGTCATTACCCCATCGGTTTCTAATACAAATTCGTAATTATCCCACTATGGGACATCCCATACTGGGGTAATTATGAATATATTTTATAAACTAATTTTCTGTTAGTATCACACAGATATAAAGATTAAAGATTATTCTATGTTGTCAAGAATTGTATGACTGTATAAAAATGAACAAAGTTTGTGTCAGGGAACCATATTTAACTAAAAAAACGTGTTTTTATGTTTTATCCAGAATTACCCCACCTTACCTACAATCATTAGTGATTTTTAAATTAGTTTAAATAAAACTAACAAAATTAAATTACTTACTAAAGTTTGCTTTATTTTTTTATTATCACTGATTTCATTATTTTAATATCAATTTGTTTCTGATTTAAAAGTTATTAAATTTTATCAATTTGTGACTGACTATATGCAATACCCAACAACCATATCAATTTATTATTATTATATATTATGCTTATTTAATGTGTAATTTGAGTTTCAGAAAATGTTTTGTTGCATTTTGTAAATAGGAATAACATTAGTATAGCAAATTATCTAAAAATTATTAAAGATTTTGAAACATCTAATTGTCTAAAATGATTTGGCATCAAAACATTATTTGGGTTTTGCAAATAATATATATATATTAGTTAATAGTTAAAAATCATATTTGGTAAGTGTTTCAAACAGAATTTTACTTTTAGTTATCAGAACATCTTAATTATATCTAATAGTAATATGCTTAATAATTTTAAATAAATAAATTAAAGCCAGGCAAATGGTGGCCCTCTGATATTTGATGTTCTAGCATCCAGCCTACCAATCAATTCAGCATTAATATTGCATTGTTATACAAAGTATTTTGTCACTAGTATTTTTTTTGTCACTCCAGTCCACTGGCAGCTTCTGAAAGCTTTACCCAGCCTTTGCTCTAAAAGTATTTCCACCATTTTTTCTGAAAAGTGTTCCCGTCCTTGATTTAAATATTTATAGATGCATAAATATGCTAGGTTTTAAACACAATATTATATTTGAATTTTTTTGCATTTAAAATCAACACACAAAATGAGTAGGCTCTGTCAGTTAGACCATTTTGTAAAAAGAAAATGATTGCAGTTAGGCTGATTTTGCATGTTAACAATAATTTACCTTAAGATCTCCAAAACTTTCTATTAGATTTATTAAACAAGTATTAATTATCTAAATGCTTAAACATATTTTACCATGTTTAAAATTGATATAATATGTATTTAGACACTGCTTATTTAAAAATATACATAAGTCATTTTAATCTAGGTGCCCAAAGACAATTGTATATTTAAAAAGTCATTATGTAAAAGTGAATGGATAGGTACAGGCTATAATTAATTATAATCAGTAATGTCATTACTAAGGGCAATTTAAGGATTCAGTGACCACCATTTTAAAAATTTACATTTATATAGTCAAAATGTAATAAATACCTAACTACACTTATTAGATACAATTTGTTTGAGATGTATTCATGACATTTGTGTTCTTTGTATTGCACAGTAATTTATATTGGTAAATGACAAAAAAAAAATCCAACTATAGATGGATGACATTTTATTTTATTTTATATCTATATAATTTAATTGATATCCAAATTCAATTTAATTATTGGTATATTTTTTGTGATTTCTGGTACAATTGCTCAATTTGGAAAATTGATAACTTTGTATTAATTAACATACATCCACTAAAACTCATGTTTTAAGTGATGCACATTTTAAATGTATTATTTATTTATTAATAATATATAGTGTATTAAAAAAAGTCAATGTGAATGTAATACTTGAATTTTCTATCAAATAACAGACTAAATGCAACTCACATACATATATGCATATCAATGTATATACATATAGTGCATGGTATACAACTATTAAGTGCACAGTAACTGTTTGAACACACTGTATATATATATTTAAGTTTACAATTTGACTTTTGTTGACCAGGGAATTTTGAAACCAATACTTACTTACTTTAGTTAATACAAAACACAAATAAGTCATGATGCCCTAATACATAATGGTAACAATTTTGAAAAAGTAATAAATTATGCCATACAACAAATACATTAGACTACAGTCATTTTGATATTAAAGCAATAAAAATGTATTAACTTTGTTTTACTAAAATAAAAAACGAATTATTTTATGTTGCAATAAAATATAGATGTATTTGATATTAAATAGACATATTTTTAATAAAAAATTTGCATTTCACAATAGTAGTTAAATAATGACAAATTCTTTTAAAATGTTGTTTCAAGTTAATTATTTAACAGTAAGTATTTATAATTTTAAAATAACATTTTATTCATTGCATGCACGATTTGTTACTTTTTATACATATCAAAAATATTTGAACATACTGCATACTATTGTAATAAACATGATATTTTTTCAAAATACATAAATTATACATGTAATTTATAAATTAGCTGCACTGGTTATTTCTATTAGGTTTAAAAATAATTTTTGAATTTAAAGTCTTGAACATTTACATGCTGAAATTATATCCACTTTTGCTACTTTTCCTCCAGTCTTATGTGAATCGATTGTTTTATTCAATACCCAATCGGTATCAAAGCTGTATTGATGTGTCTGGGGCGAATTTTCCGCACTTGTGAATATTGATATTGTTATTGTCCGTAATTAAATAAGCATTTACATTGTTACTGTCTATAAATTTATCTATACTTTTAGTTATTAATAAACAAATATAGTTATATAATGCAATTTTTTAAATATTTATGGCTGTGAGTACGAACTTATAAGCCATCCTGTATATTGATTTTGTCACATTAATAACGTGAATACCCTGTTCATAAGATGACTCTAAATAATGCTGTAAATAATTAGGAAGTAATTGTTTTTTATTTCTTGTTTCATTTCAGTCTAATAAACAATGCGAAGATAGTGTCTGTTTCATTGGAGTTAGTGATTAATTAGTTTCAATAACCGTCCGTCCATCTACCTACCTTCCTCGCACCAGGGTGTCTTTCTGTACAAATTACGTGTTGCCATTTCCCTCTCTTTAGTTGTAGTATCTAGTATTCCTCTTTAGCATCTCATTAAACGATACAGCATACTACTAGCCTGGTACGTAGTTGGACTATTGTGGTTACTACTCTCCGCTACACCGGTTAAGTTCCAACAGACAGACAGCATTGAGTGGTTTGGACTGACACTTGACATCACCACCTCTGCAAAAGAATCCCCTCTTTTGAAGAATCATCTCTGTGTTTCCGCGTTTCCCTATGTTCCCTTATGAGTTCTTTTGGTGTCTCCACCCAGTCCCGCTTTGCGTCCACCAAGCCTGTAGCAGCTCCCACGAATCCACGACGCCCTTCTGCTCAAGGCAAGTCGACGCAACAAAATGCTCTCCACTCGAGTGAGTCAGTCGTTGGAAAACCTTTTACTCGACCTGTCAAAGTATCGACTAATGGTGAGTACACCCGTCTCATCTCATCTCGTCTCATTCCATCCCACTATTGCGTTATGATGGAATATCCGATTTTCACTCATTTTATTCAATATAACAATTACAGGCACAATATTTCCAATTAAGAATGTCGACAGAAAATGTATCAATTTAAACTTTGAGGATTGTTGTTATTAATATCTGGAAACTTATTTATGATCTAGGATATTTTATTTTAATACCTAGACTTACATCGTTGAATCGAGTTATTTAATTTGGTCATCGTTTAATTAATATAAGAATATTCTGGTAAATATGTAGGAATACACGTTATTGAAAATTAGCCAATTTACAAATATAACAAATTGCAATCGTAATTCGTGGATTTTTAGTTACTCATTTAAGTTTCTTTGCTACTAGTAGATTTATCATTATATAATTTTAAAGTATAATCATACTTAAGTCAAATTCATATTCTCTTCACAATCTCATGTAAACTGGGTTTGAAGAAAATATGATATATTAATCAAGCCTCGCAAATATTTCCTTTGTGAACTTTTTTTTACTGCGGAAGACTGTTTATAAAGATACTTGTTGTACTTAAGACGTTTAGTATTAATTTGTGTTTTATATGTTGGTCCATTTCTTAGTTTGTAATTAAATATGTTTGTCTGCTTTATATATGTCTTACATAACTATTTCTTCAAATCAATTATAATTAGTTAATATATTTAATTACTTTTTACTAATAGTTTTTTTTTTATAAACTACGATTGTAAAGTTCAAGTTTCTTTAAAATGTATAGTCATAATTTAGAAAAGTTTTGAAAGCTAATTTACACTGGTAATGTACTTCTTAAAATTAAAAGCCTTGTATATTTTATAGTAATAAATAAATTTATGAGTAGAATTAAATGTAAAATCTTTTTCTTTATATTATATTATTGTAACTTATTCACTGTTCTTACACTGTTTTTTTTAAGAAATAATAATACTTAACTTCATTGTATTAACTAGCAAGAGTGTTTATTTTTTATCTATCTTTTCTTCTCTTTTTAAGGGAAATTTGATTGAGATTTTCAGTTCCAAAGGGTCCTCTTTTAATCCTAGTGGTATGTTTTCCAACCTTTTGCTAGTTTATATATATATACTTATTATATTTTCAATTAATTTTACTTGTGTTTTTTATGATTGGTGCAGGGAACTTTTCATATTTTGTAGTTGGCTTTTAATTCCGCCTTGAAATATCAATGTAGTAAACAGTTAAATATGTATCAATTAATTATAATTAAAACTGTTTGAATTATAGTTGAAAAATTAATCATAATTATTTTCCCGAAATTATTTAATTCATTTAAAATCATATATTCGGAATTAAGTTATCCCCCTACTTTTATCATTTAGCTGTACTGTTAGTTACTTTATTATTAATTATCATACAGTTCTTTATGTGAAATTGTTAAAATTATTTCAAAATCAGATTTAAATTCCTGTTTACGGCCTACTCTTTATACATTGTTCAAACCTGAAACAAAAAACCTATTTGTCTGTCTAATTGTTGTTTTTGAGTACTTTTGGAATCATTATTATTGTCTTACTTTTGATTGCAAATGGTGACTGGTGGATTTTGTTTTTTGTTGTAATACTCATTGTTCTGAATTGGAGGTACAAACGGTCTCATTGCATTGGTATGAGGCCTCATAAATGGTTATTCTTCGAAAAGCTTTATTGATGTATATGCTTTTGAAAAATTAAGTGAATTAAATACAAAGATCTCATGAACCGTCATTTATTGATTATTTCCTTTTCACTTAACCCATGAGTGTCTTATTTTGTATGCTTTTGAATTATTTTTGAAAGATTGTAAAGCCTTATTACATTTTATTTATAAGACACTGTTCATGCCATTTAAAAAACATCAATAAATTCTTACTTTTTTCCTAATGAAACAATATATATAGTATATATATATTTGTAATTGGTATTATTTTAGTGATTTTGTTTAATTGAGAAATCATTTGTTTTAATTGACATGTTAAAGAACTGTTTTTATCTTCCTATATGATGTAGTTAAAATATCACTATAATGCTTTTCTGTATGTCGTTTAGTATTTAACGAATTCAACTATTTATTGACTATATTTTTTTTATAATTTATCCATAATAAAGTATTATTTATATTTTTAAAACATCAATGGCTGTAATATTAAGTCTAGATACCTACATCTTATTTGCAAAATACTGAAAACTTGTTGAATGAAAATACTGAAAATAAGAATGGACAGTGCCTATAGGTGAACTAACTCGACTGATGTGCAATGTAGCCTCTACATGTTTCTTATTAGTCGTCATGTATTTTATTTCATCTCCTCGAAACCGGTATGTATTTTTAATATGGTGACTTATTTTTAATTTATTTTTAAAGGACATTTTGCAACAGTTGTTTTGTTTGGTAGATTTTGTAGCTATACTGTTAGTTATACGTTCAGCAATGTAGTCTTTAATATATTGTCAATTATTAGTATGTGATTGGTTTAACGATGTTAAGCGTGATTATAGAAGGACATTGTGTATCTTTTGCTAGTTAACTAATTAGGTATGTGTTAGGAAGATGGGTGATATAATAAGGTTGAACCTTTACTTAACGCTTTAAAAATATACATCTCGGAATCAATATTATATAGGTATTGATGAATTATTATCTGAAATGTCGTACTAGTTTCCATTTGGTAATATTATAACTTATGTATATGACCAGAATTCACGATAGTTTTACTATTTTGATTTCATTAAATGCTGTTCCCTGTAGATATGTTTGGATGAGTTCAAATATTGATTTAATATATTTTGATTACATAACACCTATATAAAGTCTAGGTGCTTATTTCTAAGGTTTAGACTTGTTCTCCTATTTTTGTACAATACGTGTTAGTAGTCAATCCAAAAAAGTCATTATAAAAAAATATAATATCTTCGGATTTTTGGTTAAAATATTTCAAAATCTACATCCTTAGCTTTTGAATAATTTAACATTATAAATAGCTTATTGCTCGTAAGCTTAAATCTTCACAGCAGTTTTATATAATCCATCTAACTAAAACGTATTAAACAGTGCATAAAGAATGTTTGGAATTTTTTGGAAATTGCCTTTCAAACGGTTACATCTAGGTAACTAAGCAACCAATAACCTTAATACAGAATCGCCAGGTCATCGCACTGACTATTGTGGCAGTTGTAGCTCTTATGTCATATGAAAACCTTCTAGGTGACAATATCTGACTTTAAATGGCACCCGTTATATTACTGGATATGTGACAAGATGGCTACAGTTGTTTGGATGTACACAGTGCAGGCTCTACTCGATTCTAAAGTTTCAAGATTATCGGTTGCCCAGATATTACCGAGATAGCGTTCTTGGAAATACATGTCATGCTTTTCTTAATTTCAATGTCAAAGGAACTTGTAGAAAATACTCGCATCTTTCGCTTCTATGCGTAATTATATTGTACATATAGTATGTCTATTTCTTGAGATTTACAAACACTCGTCTATTCTTGTCATGTGGGATGTGACAGATCGTAACAAACCGACGATGGGCACCGCTAGCTCTACAGGGCCATCAACCACTGGTCGTACATCGGGCTCTAGTAAGACCTCCAATAACTCCTCTACTGTGACCTCGAACAATTCCTCCACTGTGGGGAAGAGCGGTTCTCGCCCCCTTCCTCCCGGACCAGCTGGGCCTCAGAACGCCGCCGGGGAGGTCCTCGATAAGAGTCGACTACCGAGCAGGGCTGAGGCCAGAAGGTGGGTGGTCTGTTGTGAAACAGCGGATTAAATAGCAGAATCTCTCTCTTTCTCTAAATATATTTGCCACGAATAGTTTGCATATTATAAGTCATTTCATTATAAAAATACTAAAACGCTACAGAAAATCACCTGTAAACCTAATTTTAAAATATAAATTGAATTACTATTTTTGATCTAATAAAACATGTTATTTTGAATCGAACCAATATAGTGTTGTACTTTTAACGTGATTTCTTTCTTGTATTTTTTATAACGATCCCACTTCATTCTTTTTATGTGGACAATCATTTTGTGATCACACAGTAAAATATGTTGCTATGGTTCTTAATGTTTTGATACCAGTTCTCCAGAAGTGCAAAATAGGATGTTATTATGTCACAAAGTTATAGATTGATAAGATAACAAACGTAAGCTGCTTTGTACGGATAACTATAGTGTGTTTAATTACCTTATTGCGTAAGTTTAGTGCCCAATCGAGGTAAAGTAAATATTTTAAAATTTCAAATGACTAAAATAAGCAACAAAAGTAAACGTTGGTATGAGTTTCTTAGAGAAATTCTGAAGAGTCTTTTTGAAAACTTTCTAGCTGGTGCTTCAAACGGTTCAGCGCGCGGTGAGGTATAGGTGTACCTCCTTTATCTCATGACACCACCACGTCATGATATCAGTGATATTGGTGTTAGAAGAATACCCCTTGTTTTCTACCGAAATGAGTGATCTCTTGCTCCTGACCATTTTTATGTTGACTCTCCTCTACTCCACTTACATCTCCCCACCCCCCACCTCTCTCTCTCTCTCTCTCTCTCTCTCTCTCTCTCTCTCTCTCTCTCTCTCTCTCTCTTTCGCTGCAGTAACTCGGCCGTCCGTCGCACAAGTTCCTCTCAAAGTGTCACAGGAAAACCGCCCACCGCCTCATCTTCCTCCTCCTCCTCCACAGCAGTTAACGGGACGGTGGCGGTGAATGGCTCTTCTCGATCCCCCTCTCAAAACAACAGCAATTCCCGTCTCGTTGGCACCACATCCTCGACGACCTCCTCCCCTGTCATTGCCAACGGGAGACGACTCTCACTGGAGCGGAACCATTCGGCTTCTTCATCCATGACGGAGACGAGTTCCGGCATGTCTCGATCTCCTAGTGGGTCTCTGAAAAAGGTCAGCCACTGATTTGTGGAAACCCAATTGCGTTTGTCATACATGCAGGGGGGGGGGGGGGCTATTTTACCGTTTTCTTTCATATTCTCTTTTAGACAATCAATATCGATATTGCTATTTAATGCCAACAAAACTAAATGTCTACAAGTTTCCCAAAATAACTATCAAGAATGACTTTCACATTACTATAATACAGTTATGATAATGTCTCAAAGATATCGATTAATTAAGTCTTTTGTCATGGCTGACGGATAAGGCAATGTCTGTCGATAGTCATTAAATTATATGGTGAAATTCTCGAGTGTCTGTAAAATTTTAAATTATTTAAAAACCATTTTTTGTCTATTTTGGCGTAAAATCTTTAAAAATAGGTACAAAAACGATATGTCTATACTCTCTTTTTAAAGTATAATACGAATTGATTAGGTATTGACTAAAGTATAATAAGTATAATTTAATTGATGTGTTTAGTTAAAAAAACCTTATAATTATTAATATCTCTGAACCAGACTTTTCGTCATTTCTGGATACAAAACACGTTCCTAAATTGAATGTCTTAGTTCATTTCTATAATCAGCCAATTTCAGTGATTTTTCGTGAATAAATTCGTTGCAAACAAAAGGTTTAGCAGGAAAGCGATGCTATCTGTGTATCAGTTTACTGTTCTATTGGAGTTAGTTGCCTGTTATCTTGCTTTGAGTTTGCATTAGCTTGATGTTATCAATAATTACTGTCTTTGTTGTACAAAGTCAGACTTTCTGCAATACCATACTAGTGTTATAGGTTTCTATAAATACCTTCATTTCTGCCTACCTCCGAGTAGTATTACATTACAACTTGCTGATTGGTATCATTTAGCGTAAGTACATCGTGCATTATGCGGAAGGAAATATCGTTGGACAGAGTTGTGTATTATTTGATATAACTACTTATCTACTTAGTAAGCATTGGATTCAGTTGAATTCTTGGAGTATACGCTCTGGTTTTATTTTCCAGCCTATAATTAGCATTTGTGATGCCAAGATGTTCCTACTGGCGTTCAGTCTGTTATGTTTCCGCCCCTCGTATTCGACTTAGTGGCCTACGCTGGATTCTTTCTTGACAATATCATGTTTCGAGCCACTTTACTGCCTCCAGATAATAATTCGCCCAGAAATCGAAATAGGGTCTGGATTATAAGCTCATCCTCTCCTTCTCCGTCCCCCCCTTTCTCCTCTCTTCGACAGCAGGGATTTGAGCATCAGAATGGCGGCAGTAATGGCAAAATGGCACCGATTGCCAATGGTAACGGCATGGCATCGCGCCTGGGAGACATGAAGTTGACAAACGGCATGAGCGCTGATAAGAAGGCCACGGCAATAACTGCTAGTGGTCGTACGGCGGCTAACGGGCACAATTCGGGGAGTCAACAACACAGGGGGCGTCAGTATGCTGAGGAGAAAGGTAATTTGTCTGAGGAAGAAAATGACGACGATGACGACGAAGATGATGACGATGATGATGATGACGTTAGCGGGCAGAATGGCGAAGATCGAGGAGGTTTGCGAAGAAAGGGTGATTCGCCGCCTATCATTGGCCGACGGCCCAGTCTCCTGGAGACCAATGGGAACAATGTGATTGACTCGCGGGATGGCCTTGTGGGATTGGCTAATCTGGGGAATACCGTGAGTCTAACTTATATTATTTTGAAAGTTGTAGTCATATAGTATTTATGTAAGCATAGTGATATTTTTATTGAAACGGAATTGAATCACGAAATAAAACTAATCATCTAATTGGAAGCCGATATTTTGGGTTATAAAATAAGTATTTCACTAAAGAAAAAACTATAATTAATTAGTTTTAGTTTTGTAGCAATTTTTTTATTTAAAAATTGGAACATTTTGTGCTCCTAAATTTTAGAATAGTAAATATTGGAAATTAATTATTGCAACTTATTTTTACCACGGTGGTACCGTAAACTTAAAGGAAAAAATTTAGGAAATATCGCTGATTTAAACTGCTCAAAAGTGACATTCTATTTTAATTATCCTCCATTTTGTCAGTGAGATTTCTTGCTTGGTGTGTGAAGATTGTCTGAAGTTAGCATACCTATATGCATGTATTATACTTTGAATAATGTTGGGAATTATTGACTGTCGTCTTCCCCCTCTCCGTCCATCGTCTTCTATTATCTAGTGCTTCATGAACTCCGTGATCCAATGCCTGAGCAACACGTCACATCTCCTCGAGTACTGCCTTCTGAATCGATACACGACTGAAATCAATTCCACAAACAGTCAAATGCGAGGAAAACTCTTCAACGGTAAGTTCACTCGTTCAACCTTTTTTTTGTTCTTTAGTCACAGTATTAGTGCTAAATTATATGTGACTGCGAGCATTAACGACTCTAGCTAAGTTAACAAAAAATTAGGACATATTCTAAATACGGTAGTTATTAAAATGATAGTTTTTTTATGCATTTTGTGAAATATTTTGTTGATTTCTGTGCTCTTTTAAAATATGTTTGTAAGCCCCCTTTCGTAAGGTTCTTTCTTATGTAACCATAATTTACTGCTCATAACCAAGACATATTTTCCAATAATTTGGATTCCGTAAGCAGTATATCCATTTGACAATTATTCTAAGAATTAATACATAATATCAACTGAACTATGTTAATAGAGCTTTTAATTCCGCTTAATAAAAGTATGGTTGTGTTTATCTGGCACAGATAGTGGAACAAATTCAAGTAGCTTTTAAATACCTACCTAAGTTCTAGTATAACAATGGCATCTATTAATATGCTCAGGTGAAAGCTTTTCAAGACAAAGTTGTATCAGCTGACTGTAATGTACTATTTTCTTTTGTAAATAGATCGACATTCCACTCATTCTGCCTACGCACGCAGAATGAGCTGATTTCTTTTCTGTCTTACTGCTAAGTGATTGTGTAGGCCCAAAATCCTGCCTTATGATATACGATTGAAGTGACGCAATAACCTATTTGAATGATCCAATCGGGCCTCTTTGTTTGTGGATGTAAGATCTGCACAGACAAACACACACACATACACAATTTGCTAGCTTAGTAAACAGTCGAAATGGTACTGCGGTGACTCCAACTCAAAGGGCACTTGTCTCAACTGTCATATTGTGCGTTTATCACTCTTGATCACACCACTACTAACTGGTCAGTTGTACGAAACAGATTTATGTTCCCCGTGATTGATTGATTGATTATTTGGGTTCTCCCATCGATTGATTTCTGCCCTCCCCCTCCTTGTTTGTTCTCTACGATTCCATCTCTGAGACGAGTTTCACTCCTCTTCTTCTCAAATCTTTTATACGCTATCAGTAATTCCTTGGCAGTATCATTCTTTCAACACAGTTTATCTTCCTATCTACTCCCCCTCCCTCTTCCCCTCTTGAAAACTATCCTGTTCAGCGATTGTCGCAACTCCAAAAGGAAAGTAAGAAAGAAAGACGAAAAGCGTCGTAAAAGAGAAGAAGTCAACATCAGCATTATTCCAATAAAACTACGCGCCTACGCTGAGCTATGTGATTATCTTAAAATACCAACAGAGGAACAGTTGTATTGAGCTATGTTCATACGATGTACTGATTTGGTGACGCATTTTGTGTTGCGGTCAGCCCGGCTGTTCGTTCGTTCGTTTGGTCACAACTCAACCAAAATAATATGATGATCAACTTTGTTATTTGTTTGACTGTGTTGGTTGGGTTTTGGTGTGTGTGTTGTGTTGTGTAATTTCATTTATGATGCCTGCTCTATACTCAGAGAGACTGGACGCAAAGAAAAAGATAGAGGATCCTGGTTGACTTCTTTACAAAGGGAGAGAGAGAGAGTTCTGGTGGCTCCATCATTTGTTTGTCTCCATTACATGCCTCTTTGCCTGGAGTAAATCAGGTTTGTACGGACAAGCTTTATCTAGGTATATGAGGTCGTCTCTCTCTCTCACTCTCTCAGTAGAGTATATCGGTGATCCTATAGTTGTCAGATGACTTGATCTATATTCAGTTGCACTCTATGCCGTACACAGTCAGATGACGATGTACGCATTGTACTCTGTGTAGGTGTGTGTATGTTGGACGAAATTCTTGAATGCGCAGATCTCGCTTAAATTAAATGGATCTTACAATGAAATAATTCGACACTGATTTTGTTCTGTGAGATGGTTCCTTTTGCACAATTGCGCTGAGAATCTCATCATTATGTTCTTTTTAATTTATAAGTTAAAACCAATACAATATTCCTGAAACACAGAATACATGAGCATTTAAGAAGTTCACAATTAGAATGTGTAATACACTATTTAGTAAGGTGGGTCTGTATGTGCACTAAGTGCCATACAGTGCACAAAAGTAACAAACCATTTAACCACCCTTGAAAATGGTCCAAAGTGTTGTCTCACATACGTGCCGGTAATACTTACATATTTCTTTCTCTCACATAATGTAATTTGAGACAGCAGCTACTAGTTAATCCCTTACTCTTGCTTCTAGCTTTTTAGTATTTTCACTGAGTTTCGATTTACAATAGTCAAGAAATTTTAAAATATGTGTTCCAGTTATAACAATATTCTCTGATCTAGGTATTCTGCAATTTATCTTTTTTGTTAGGTGATTTTAAATATTATTCCATCTTTATTAATGCTGCGTAGAGTATATGGCTTGTATGTATTGGGGCGATATACGCTGTTTTTCAAAAAGAATGGCTAACAATTATTTTGTCAACATTAAGAGCTTGGTAGTCTAGGGTTACTAACTACAATGATTGGATGTGCCTACTTGTATTTTATCATCAATTTTAATAACATAATATTATGTCGATTATGATGTATCCACATTTCTATCTTTGCAATTATGTAATTTGTTTTTAATCAGATTTTTATTCCTCATAACAATGAAGCCGTATTGGTCTATTTCTACTCAATTTAACAAAGTGAAGCAATACACTGTAGATTAGTTGAATTTAAGCGAATTGGTTTTTTCTTCAGACGTTCAACCAATACATTAATTATTTTAAGAATTCTATAAAAAGGGCTACACCGATTAGAAAACCGATTACGTTTTTACAAAGTTTAAGATGTTTATTGCAGAATAGACATATTATTAAGTACTGTGTCATTTAAATGGTATCAAATAAACGTATAGCTAAGGTATGGTTAAAAATCCTATGCTGCTTTTGATATAAAAAAAGAAGTGTTTGTCACTCTTTTTCTAAAATATTGTACATTTGTAGAAATAAAAAACGCCAGTCTTGTTAATATGTCCACCCGCATGGCTTTTCTGACTAAACTAAAATAATATCCGACGATATTATTAAATGTTTCGTAGCCTAATTTCATTATGCAGGAAATGGATATTGTGGCCATTTTCCAGTCATTGATTTTCTGCCGGCCATTTCAGCTGAACAATGGACACGCTGCTTCCAAAAGGGCCCTGGTTCGAGTGCATGCACAAGCGTGTCAATTATTGTGGGATTTGTGAATAAATGTATTGTTTTTCCTAATTTCTGGCATTTTTAACTCAAATTTTGAAGTCGTCCAATGAAATTAAGCCATTGGACGTTCGATAATATCTAGATTTCGAAGGAATAATTAAACAACGTTTCCTTCTTCCACTTTGAATGTCGTTGACTTCCTTCGTCCTTGGGTGTTACCTATCGGGGCCCACAATCACTAGCGTGTAACCGATGTGTTTGCTCCTCTATTCCTTCCAGCTTACGCAGACCTCATGAAGATGATGTGGAAGACAAGAGATCGCCATGTTAATCCCCACGATTTTCGCAGACAAGTTGAGCGCTTTGCCACTCGATTTGTTGGCGACAGGTAAGGCTCCCCTTTCTAATGCATTTCTTCATGTCCTACCAACCATATACCAACCAGTCTTCATTCTTCTCTTAATTGTCATTAATTTTGTCTCATAATTGCCCAAATATCTCGTGGATTGTTGAACAAGTTCTTCATATTATCTGAATTATGTTTTAAATAGTATGAATTACCCAATTATTTAACGTATTGGCTTTTTTATATAACATAAAATAGATTTTCAAAGCATTTTAGAAGAAATGAATTATATAATGGATTTGTACTATCCAGTCATCGCTCGTCGAACTATTCGTTAAAAAACGTGGGTAAAAGTTACAATATAGTTTGAGCGTGCTGTCTGCTTTTAGAAGGAATATTATCTGTGCAAAAATATTCAACTGACGACCGTATTAAGTATTCCTAATACATTGCGTGCTTCACATGTTGCAGCCAACAGGATTCCCAGGAGTTCCTCCGGTACCTCTTGGAAGGCCTCCACGAAGACGTGAACAGAGTGAAACATCGACCCAAGCCTATCATACCCAACTACGATGACGAGGATAAACTCAAGTGAGTCCCTGTGCCAACTCATCTTCTCTTAATGCTTCTCTCTCTCTCTCTCTCTCTCTCTCTCTCTCTCTCTCTCTCTGTGTTTCATCGACACGGCAATATTTGTCAAATACATTTTGTCTTATCCAACTTGTGCAGTTTCACACTGTTCCTTATACCATTTTGCCTTTCCAGGGATGATGTCAAAGGGAAGATGTACTGGGACCGTTATCTTAAAATGGACGACAGTGTCATTGTTGGTGAGTTGTTTTCAGTTTTAGGATAGTTTAAATATTATGTTTTTGTGTCGATCATTCTCCTCTTCTATATGCGCTCTTTATTTTTTCTTTTTTAACTCTTCTGTCCTTTCTCCTCTCTCTTCTAACACCTCTCTCCCATCCTTAAGCTTTCCTCTCTTTTCTAAACTCTCTCATCTCTTCGTCCTTAAGTTTTCCTCTCTTTCTAAACTCTCCTATCCTCTCATCTCTCCCATCCTTAAGCTTTCCTCTCTTTTCTAAACTCTTTCATCTCTTCGTCCTTAAGTTTTCCTCTCTTTTCTAAACTATCCTCTCATCTCTCCGTTTTTAAGTTTTCCTCTCTTTCTAAACTCTCCTATCCTCTCATCTCCGTCCTTAAGCTTTCCTCTTTTTCTAAACTCTCCTATCCTCTCATCTCCGTCCTTAAGCTTTCGTATCGTTTCTAAACTATCCTATCCTCTCCGTCCTCCGTCCTTAAGCTTTCCTCTCTTTTCTAAACTATCCTCTCATCTCTGCTGTTCTTAAGCTTTCCTCTCTTTTCTAAACTATCCTCTCATCTCTCTTGTCGTTAAGCTTTCCTCTCTTTTCTAAACTTCCCTATCCTCTCATCTCTCCGTCCTTAAGCTTTCCTCTCTTTTAATTCTAAACTCTCCTGTCCTCTTTCAGACCTCTTCATGGGCCAGTTGAAGAGCACACTACAATGTGAAGACTGTAAATACAGTTCAACAACCTTTGATCCTTTCTATGATCTCAGTCTGCCTATCCCCTCCCGGGTAAGTCAACGCTATAAACAGTATCCTTCTGTAGCATGCACACCCAAAAATATGCTTTCTATTAGTATTACTGTTGGAGCAACTGTTACTTCTACTAATGACAATTAATTGTTTTCAGAAACCTCGGGTCACATTGATGGACTGTTTCGATCTTTTCACGGAGAAGGAAACCCTCGATGGTAACGAAAGACCGGTGAGTTTCTGTCACCGTTTCATGCGGAATGAATAAGTGCATTCTAATTTATTATCTGGAGTAGGTATTCATTGGAAGTTGGGTTCTTTGGAATCTCTGCATTGGCAGATGTTTTATTATTTTAGAGGCCTACTAACTATAATTGGCGATGCGCATGACTTGACGACTCAAGCACAATGCAGAAATATGTCAAATCTATTCAACAGTGGATTGATAGATAGCTCGATTATTAAGAACAATATTGTGACTACTTCCTACCAACTTACTTGAATGTGAATGTTTCTTCCTTCAAAGAACTCAAAAAACTAATATTAATCTCAATTAGATTTTTTTTAACTTTTTCTAATTAGTACGGTTCTTATTTTCTCCTTTCTACTTTTCTGTAGTTTATTATAATTATCCTCATCTCTGCCTATGTTACCTAATTGTGCATCTTCTCTCTCCACTCCAGAAATGTGGCCACTGTAAAACGCGGAAACGCTGCACAAAGGGCTTCTCAATCCAAAGGTTTCCCAGAATCCTCGTCTTACGTATCCTTTTCAAAATATCGCGTGTCTTCTGATTGGTCCAACTATTGCTTCGATTGAGATCGATTGCTTAACATAATTAGTGGAGTGATGTCTTCACGTATAAGTAATGCTATTTCGACAATGAGTTGTTCAATCTTTATTAATTGAGATTAATTAAGCGTATTCCAATATCTAAAAATAGATCAAGTCCACAAAATGTGAGAGTATTTCTTTATCAAAGTAATAATAGATTTTAAGCGCTGCTGTATAGTTGCCCCAGATATATTATATTCGGTTAAGATATACCCACTTTTTCCATGAGCGAGTATAGTTGGCTTAGACATTCTAGTGGGATACAAATTATTACTTTCAAACCGGATTTCTCGGAGGTTTCCATGTTTCCATAATTCGACATCACTTAAATCGAATGTAGAATAATATTTTACTCGATGTGGAAACTTTTTATAGTTTTTACTTTTTAAAGGCGCAATAAATAAACGACCTAATGTGCATAGTTGTATTTGTATATTATTTTTCCGTCGCAATTCCCGCAGTGTATACCAATTAGTCACAGAGTCTATTTATTTATCATCTGCTTGTTGAGTGAGTGTTTCCTTAACCCTTGTGTCGTAAATAAACCCAACGATTTGGACTGATGCGATGGAATGTCTCTTCTCACACTACCTGCCTGCTGCCTGGAAACAGATTTGAAACGCTTCTCTGGTCAACGCTATCGCTCCAAGATGTCCTGTTTGGTCGACTTCCCGAGTCGCGACTTGAATCTCAGCGACTTTGCCGCCAAAAGCTGTGAGTTCTTTTCCCGTGCTTGTCTCTTCTTCTTGGTTTCAGCCTTTTTATACAGAACCATTCATACTACGGCAAGGCAGCACTTCTAAAACTCTGGTTGTTGTTCTTCGTGTAGCCTTCTTCTTCTTCTTATTCCCGGTCGGGTGGGCGCGTCAGCGCCCCGATCTCCCTCAAGAAAGGGATGGTCCGGGAC
>JAYRBW010112303.1:0-17978 GCA_036023295.1 Invenusta paracnida
AATTCAGATTTGGGGTGTACCCATATTTTACCACCAAATTTGAAAATATTAGCAAAATCGAAGAACCCTTGTATCCAAAAGTGCTAAAATTGGTCGATTCTTACAGATAATGCCTCTTAACACATAAATATGTTTATGAGAGTAAAGGGTATCACGTATCCGGATAAATATGAAAACATAATTTAAATCACAACGGATATGGATTAAATGTGTGCAGTATCCGATGATGCGTTTTAAATTATGTTTTCACTTTGTAAGTTGTTAAAAACGTTTACTGATTAGTAAACTAGATCTCAGTGAAGAACTGCTTTTATATCTAGCTGTATACTTATCACAGAGCTACTGAATACTATAATAAAAGAGGCAAATTCGTTAATTTATTTAATCAAGCTGTAAAAATAACTCATCATCAATTAATAGACGACACTGTTTATTTAACTTGTCGTGTACGTATGTATGTATGTATATATATGGGTGTAGCATTTAGCGCCGACCTAATTAATCTAGTTCTCTGTATAAAAAAAATGGTTGGATTTGTGAAAAGTCAATTTGTTAATAAAATTGACTAACATCTCTTCAGAGACGACTTCACAGAGATTTCTTAATAATGTAACTTTGTTATTACTTTCATTAAATAATCCAAGAAATAAATGAAAGTGTCTTCACTCATTATTTGCCAATTAACCAAAATGAGTCCTTAAGTGTGTTTCACCTATTTATTCAAACTTAATATAGCTTTAAACTCTCTTTGATCAATCTTTATAACTTAAATGTATTCAAGCGCGCATTCAACTTAATAAATCTCACTTTTATTATTACAGTTGTTTTATATAGGTAAGAGTAAACGGAGGTTAAGGAAAATAAAATAAATCAGTTATTAAATATGTTTAAAAAATGCTAGTTAGAATACAATATTTATACAAAATCAAATTTATTTTTGTTAAAAAGGAATATCTAAGTAATAGAAATTTTACATGAACTGATGCGTATTACTTAATTGTACTAAAAAGAGTATATTTATTGAGGAATCAGTGAAAAGATTCAAAGAACAGGCGGTGGACTCTCAATTTTGCTTGTAACCTGTAGAGCCAAAAATCCTAATTGTCACTAAGTCTTCTTTGTTATGAGATATTATAAAAATTTTTCAGTAATAATTATTTTTATATTTAATTATATAGCGCTCATAAATCAAATTAATGTCAGGAGCGCTTTAGAAATTCATCCCGTAGGGCGTAAATGAACCAACCAAACAGGCCTGACCAATCTAACGTTAGCACAGCGGCTAAACGGGAGTAAGCAGCAGGAACATCTGTAGACAAGACCAACTGAGCTACTTACCCCGATTTCTGCAAATACTTATAATGGATAATATTGATTTTTGACAATAAAGATATTTACAAAATTAATATGTGTCCTTCTTGTTAAAAGATTTTTTTTCAATTAATCAAGAAGATTAAATTTTAAATATTTACATATCCATATATATATACTTTGGTGTTCAACGTTTTATTTAGGTTAAGATTTATACACGAAAATAACTATTTTCATATGAATGTATACAAATTTTGATTTTCTGAAGCAATAAGGATTATTTGATTAAAACAATAAAAACTACTTCTAAATAATGACTAAATTCACAATACGTTTCGCCGTAAACCAAATTTTTAAAATATTTTTCGTAATAGCAAAAGAAAGGAATAGAATATATATAAATACAAATGGAAACATAATAAAGACATATATATTACACTTATTTATAAATGATACTATTAATTATATACTTAAGGCAATATAACTATTGTTTTCAAATATTTTAATACTTTTATAGTAGGATCATTTAGATTATAAATATATGTAATAATATACTTGTTACTAAATACACCTATATATATATCAAAATGAGCCATATTTACATTTTAACATACTAACTTATTTCCCATTTATTAATTATTCTAAAATCTTAATCATTTCATTGTTTACTTTAGATTATACTCATTGTATAATTTTGCATTTTTCTATTCATTGGTAAATATTTTGTTTACCAATTGTCCATTGTTTATAATCTATAGTTGCCTTCTGATTTAAACCATCCTTTAGGAAATATTTCGTTTATAATAAAAGGCAAATTCTTCAGTTTTGTACTAGTTTTAAAATAGTCATACACGGGTTACTAAGTTAAACTTTTAATACATTTTTATTTTTAGGGCAAAAGTGAAAATTTTGAAATATATTCGTCCTCACTCAATATGTTTAAATATTAAAAAACTAGACTTATACTGTTATGCATAACAATCTATATGAATTTTTGTACTCAAACTTCAAAGAAAAGTATCAATTGATTTTAACATTATACATGCATGTATGCGCCAAAATATGAGAAAATCTGTCCATATTATATTTTAATACATTTCTGAACATTTGAAATGTTCTTGAATATCATGTTATAGTACAGATTTAGATACAATCATGAATGTATAGTTTTTATAAATAATAATAAGTTTAAATGAAAATGTTGATGTATATTTTACTTTGTTCTTCTAAGCATTATCTGCTTTTAAAAATCAAAATATTTATGTATTATAATAAACTTAAATACTTCACATGACGAAAGTATGCCCATTGCAGTAAATAGATTACATGACATATAATATGAAAAACGTACAAAAAATGGAATATAACAATAATTGTTTTAAACTAAATGTTTTAAGCCTCAAAGCAATTAATCATTCTAATTGTCAAAAGAAGTTATATTACGTTTAACGTACTCGGCAAACTAAAAGTAGGCGAAGGTGACAAAAGCTAAGAAGCACAAACAGGAATAAAAGGATTGACTTGAAACCCACAATTAAGTCGTAATATATCATTCATTCTTCATTCACATCATGTGTTGTAGGCGGGGAGGGGGGTGCTGTACCTTTAAACCTGCGTCGAGTATATCGTTTTACGCAAATTGAGGAATAAAAAACCCATTATTACAATAAAAAGCATATGTAAGCATTCAAAATAAATACTGTATAGCTATACAACTCTTTATAATGGCAATCGCTGTATGTAAACATCAACAATTGCCAACCCTCTATGCATATTTATGTATAATCGTATGTAAAGAAATCTTTATTCGAAATTTGTTGGAAATTGTGGTATTAATAAAAAGGAAACTTTTATTCATATGTTCTTTTATCAATTTTCTGAGACGTCTGACTTTTTTAATGTCACTGAACAAACATGAACATATGAACGATACAATATATAAAATGATATATTGTATGTCATTCTTAAATAAAATCATAATTAAGACCTTTTTTCATTATTAGTGAATGTAGGAGTATGTTTAATTTGTCGAATATTCGAAAATATGCAAAATATTAGCATATAATGAATAAGAATTCTTTGTAATTATCCATTCTATTAATTTGTAATATTATATGACAATAGTATTTAAAGAAGTAATGAGTTTCAGAATGTTCTGAAAGCCAGTCTCATTGTAAGCAGGACTCGATATGAGTTTGATCTTCTGTTTGATCTTCTGCAAATGTAAACGTAATCGATGTCATTGTGTTCTTTAATTATGTATGCCTCATTTTCTTGAAAGATACGTCGCGCTATTAATTCTATATAAGATAATTTTATTACTGCGGGACATTTAGAACTTTTATAAGTATAACATTTACATTAATGCACAATTGAGCACTAGATTTACGAGTTTCTTCTTAAAAATCGAATGATTTTTTGTTTGCATTAGAATCTTACACTCTTAAGAAAAAACCTATATTTTTATTAAATATTTGTACAAATTAATTCAAGAATTTTGCCAATCGCCGCATACTCAAAATTAGACCTAGCTCTGGTGGTCAAGCCGTTATAGTTTTCGTACCGTAATCGTGAGGATCCCGGTCCAATACTCTACATGTCACTGAATAATGTGCTCCATAAAGAGCGAAACGCATCTGGCATTTGTGTATGCGGTGATTGGAAATATTTTGAAATAAATATTACTTAGCCGATTGATTGTTAACGCAGGTTATCGGGGTCACTAAAGGAATTAACTTTTACACCATGTATTTTATTAAGCTATTTAAACAATGCAGATAGCATGTATTAGTTTTTATTGTTGTCTATTCTTTATCGCTTACCACCGCACCAGACAGAAACCTCATAAGATAATTAGGAACACTCTAAAAAACTAAATTCAACTAAGTTTGTGCAGAATTTATGGTAAACGAAGTAAGTGAGATTTGAAAAGAAATATTAGTCAATTTTTGCTTGGTAAGCAGACTATGTGTGCGAATTGAATATTATGAAAAATGTCACATTTGAAATATAAGTTCAATTGATAAATACAAATGATCATTGAAACCGACACAGAAAAAATATTTTTTTACAAAATATTGCTTTTCATTATTGTTAAGCACAGTCTAATATAAAAATATCTCGTCTTTACACTTTAAAGTACCATAATCAACTGAATTGAGAAAGTTTGTTTAATTATTTTAGTCCTAACAAAAACTTTTACTTTTTGCCTTAACATTTTATTTCCTTAACACTTTAAAAAGCCAAAATTGGTTTAATAAATATTTTGAGTTATTTAGTTTATCAGCCTGAAATACTTTAACTCCATTATTAATCAAATTTTTAATCAGATTTGTATTCACTTATTAGCTGGTGTATTTTAATTAAAAACGAGAGCTCAGTCGAGTTAAACACAATTCAGGAAAATATGCGTTTATTATTTTGTTTTATTAATATATACATATATATTTAATATACGAGCGGCTCGTTACTGCCTCGTTTGCATTAAAAATTATAGTGAATTTATTTACAATTTATGGCAAATAAATATGTATGCATTTATTTAACTTCATATATATAGCTTCATATTTATTATTAAAATGTTTAAATTATTCGCGTTAAAAATTTGTTAAAACTAAATTCAAACAAATAAATATGCATGCATGCACGTGAAAATATACACATCTACATATTTACTTTTAGCTAGCTTACTACATGTCTGATATAGATAAACTTTTGTCTCATTCCAAAGAATTAAGGAATTTCATGACGCGTTAAGTGTTCCATTTTCTTTTATTGTCTCATATATAAAAAATGATATATATTTGCAGTAAATAGTTTCTAATAAGTTGTTGCCCCAAAGTTCTAATATTGCCCCAAGATTACAACAACTTTTTTACAATTTCGTTTGATAAAGGACCAATAATTGATAGAGATTATTTGAATCATTATTCTAAAATAAAATATTAAACTTAAATAGAAGAATAACTAGAATTCATTTCTATAGGTAACAGTGCCAATATATAGAAAAACTAATTCCAAAAGCACATAACTATGTTTTAGGTACCCGTAAACTTGTTAATAAAACTGAATTAGCTATTTGCCTTATATTATAGAAATGATATTACAGGTAGGTGTGATTTAGTAGAATACCAGTCTAATCCTAAATGTATTTCGAAACTTTTTTTCGATTAAATTAAATCGATAAAATAAACCCTCCCATGTGTAATTGATCGTACCTGGGGAATTTCAAAGAGTTTGAGCAGGCTGGCTACATGTAAGGATGTGACACTGCTGGGAGCTCCCACAACACCGGTAATAACCGGAACACCATCAGTGTCGTCTCCGTTGGAGGCCTCGCACTGCCGATCCCCAGAGATCTTGGGACTGCCTGGAACAGGGGGGAGATAGAAAGAGATCGTTTTGGGAGTGGATGTGTGGAGGGGGGCGGGGGTTGTTTAGATTTAAGGCCTATAATGCACACTAGAAGCAGCCTAGCGCGGTGTAGAAAACATCCAGTATACACCGAACGCATCATAGTGCAATAAAAATCGATTCACTCTCTGCAGAAATGCTACATGTATACAGAGGTGTATGTTACATAAAAGCGGCATACTATAACGCGCGCTATTATAAGTGCGGTTTGCCAAAATAGGAAACTTTATGTAAACGAATCTAACTTTAATGCGGCTTTATATATTAGTGGCCTTATAATACGAGCGCACTTTGACTATATAGTGGTATTGGTAATATATATGTACATAAGTCAGTTGTGAAGGCCTATTTATATTATACTCATACACCCATAGGGATGAGAGTTAGATAGAAGTGACACGACGTGCAAGCATTGATCGCCCCTAGACGGAGAAATTCCAAAGCTATTTATAGACTAACGTGATGCAAAAATGGAAGGCATGTATTATGATTCCGTACATATTTCTTAGATAAGGAGAAATAATTTTACTAATATGTTATATAATTCGAAAGCTAAAGATTAATATTTTTAAATATGTAAACGGACAATCTGTAGCTATTAATACATTTAAACGAGCTTGTTATTGTTGTTGTTTCCTTATGGAGTCACGTAATTTTACGCCGATTTATGATTGGATGTCGGGTTTAACTCAGCAGCTGAAGTTGCATACCATTTAGGCTTGCTGTTTCGCTTCTATTAACTCCAATTTCTAAGCATACACCAAAATTATAAACCGTAGACTTTAAAAGAATTAGCTAAACGTATCATAGTCGGGAATTCCCTATAATTTCGTTTTCGGAGTTTCGTTTTGTCTGTGTGGCAGAAAGTGCTGGGGTACATAGAAATAGAAGTGAAAATTCTCTTACATTGATGTGCTGGGATGTAAATATGTTTAATAAATAGAGTTTGCCTTATAATGGTGTCATTAAACTGTTCGTTTACAAAATACAGGGTTAATGCCCGCTAATAGACTTTATCTATAGCTTATTATCAGCTTTTATATAATGATCATAAAATAATAAAGATATACATTTATATCATATTATATTTATACATTTATATCTTTTAGTAAATAAAAATACTTGTAGAATCATAATTTTTTTAATAAATCGATTGTATTTCCATAAGAATTTAAAATTAAAATATTCCTTTTCTAAAATTCTTTGTATATTTTTTATCAAAAGTTGAGACCTCAGATGAACTCAATCCAGCAATTTTTGGGTTAATAGCCCAACGCATTAGCCGATTGCGACACACAGGTTTTAGTATGAAGATAACCACGTAACAGTCTATCTTATCTAGAAAAGCCCTATTTAAAAAAAGATGCACCTGTCTTTCTAGATATATGTATATGTATATTATTCAACTGCGCATAACTGAGTAAATGATTAATATAGGCAATGTATATATTATACTACATATGACTATCAATTTATAAATAAAACAATCCTTTTCTAAGGCCGTAGCTATTTTTTCTGAAACTAGCCTTTCTCAAGTATACATTCATCTATGTTTATTCAATCAATAATAAAAAAAGGGCAATTTAAAAATAAAATAATGGCCATAGTTCTCTCTTCAGATTATAAATTATTACTTTTCATGCTATTTAGTAAACTGTTTATTTATGATTGTTTACAGCATAGAGGAGAGAAACTTCATCCTCTAGGGTTTAAAGATGTTTAATTCTATCGTATTATTGAGTATTGTAGTGTTTTATTATTAAAAGGTTAAATGAACTTAAAAATGTAAAAATGATAAACATTTAAAATAATGTTCGCACTTATTGTCAATGCAAAGAACTATAGTTTTGCCACCCAGACATTTTGATTAGCTGATTTTTTAGGAATTCCCTGATAACGCATTCTTAGCTTAATTTATGTGGCGTGTGCTCATCATAGTTGTTCTATTTAAAGTCTATGTTATAAATACACATATAATCCAGGAAAGCGCAGCTATACTGTTACATTGCGCTCTTTTAACAGACCGTTATAAGATTCGCGATTGCATAAGGCCGCTTTTAGGTTAGTTTTTCCCTGCCACTTTAAAGTAAGTGCGCTTTAAGATCATTCCACGCTAGCGATAGCAACACAAACAGGGAAGAAGGTGGACAGAATACTGAGTACCCCTTCTTAGCACATACAGACGGGTCAATATACTGATTGACCCAAAAAAATGGCAAAATTTTGTTTTTTGGTGGTTTTGTGCTAGGTTGGGTCTAGTCTACAACATACTAAAAGTTGGACAAAATTGGAGTATGGGAAAGTGTCAAATTTCGAAGATGACTTTTTTTGGTTTACAAGTCATTAACAATAGTCTAGGCACAATTTCTGAAAATGTGTCTATTTAAAGTGCTGCAGGTAAATCGTGTTAATTTATGGCATGCACGTTTTTTACATGTATTAAGGGGTGCTGAACTCAAATATGCTGTATGCCAAGCTCAAAAATGGCCGATAATGCCTCAAAATTGATAAATTCAATATGGCCGCCATTGAAACCAAAACTACTCAATAACTGAAATACAAAGCTTCTACCATCTTAGAAATGTATTATTGACTAATAGGAAAGTGGGTATGCTCTATCAAAAAAAATTGTTTTCAAGGTCACCTGATGACGTTATATATCTATTTTTAGCATCTAAACGGTCAATATACTGATTGACTCAAAAAAATTGCAAACTTTTGTTTTTTGGTGGTTTTGTGCTAGGTTGAGTCTAGTCTATAACATACTAAAAGTTGGACAAAATCGGAGTATGGAAAAGTAAGGAAAAAATAAGGTTTTTAATGAATCAAAAGATTAGTTTATTATCATCTAATAACCGATAGGCTTTGTATTATCCTAACACCAATCATTTCATAGATTGCTGGTGCGCTTTTGATAAAAAATATATATATTATACTCATATTTTCTCGCATATTACATGTATATTATCCACAAATTAACTACCTAGTATCACTGTATATATCACTTGCCCTAATCCAGTAGGTATCATAACTTTGGTGAAACCTAACCTCGACAGCGAGTCGTTGTTAATATTGATTTTTGACGCGCGTAAAACTGCGAATTTTCATCATCGAACACTTAATTCTAACATTAATGCTACAATCAACGTCTTAAAACTACACAACAATAAAAAAACAGAATAAGAACTAAATTGTTTATTAGGAATAATAAAAAATTCCGCTAGGTAACTAAAAACCCAATATAATTAATTGTATTACTCAATATTTTCAACTTACATATAGTTTACAAATACACTTATTGGGAGTTTGATCTTAATTTGATCTTATTGATCGATGGGATGAATAATTTCACAAAGGTTGACTTTTGTATGAAAATTCAAGGCAATTAAAAATGTTAAATGATTTGCTTAGCGAATTAACCAGAATTACAATAACTTATTCTCAAATTAATTTAGTACCAAATAAATCAATTTAGGAGACTATAATTACTGAAGCCATTAACAATATATCAATAATAACTCAAATAAATATATCGACCTACCTTGGACGCTCAAATAAAACAGTGTTAATCACAAAAATAAATAAATTAGGTTTAGGCATTTTGGGGAGCAATTATATATTGTTATTTATATTATTTTGGTTACAAAATCTTTAAAAAATCTTTTAAATTGAAAACTATGTTAACGGGATTTGTTTTAAATAGAGTTGACTAACACGATGCTATAAAGCACAGTTTAATACAAGGAAAAAGTTACTCTTAATGAGAAAAAAAGTCTTGAATTCTATGTAATTGATAGCATTTTATAAACGTGAAATACCATGTGCAGGTAGATCGTGTACTTTTGAACATTTTATAAATAAGTGATATCTAATAATGAAACAGAACGCGTTATACTTTGGTTTATTACAGCAATATTTAAGAGTAATATGGGCAACAATAATACATTTTAAGGCTTTAATAATGTTAACCCCCCTATCAAAGAAAAATTTGACTTGTATAATCTAAGCATTTTTATGAAGAATGAAAATATTTAATGTATTTGTGACAATTTCGATTCGACATCTCTGGGGATACCTTTATAATTGAAATTTAGAAAATCTCTGTTGACACGCTGAGCTAGAAACAGGGCAAAAGAACATATATAGTACATTACCCCAAAATACAAAAAGTGTCATTTTTGTAAAAAGGGGATTTAATTACATGTAAAATTGAGTTGAATGTTAAGGACAAAGGACTTTATAACTTCTAAAGCTATTAAAATGTCAATTTTAATTAATTAATATTTATTGGATAATAATTATAACTTTTAACATGTTTATTATAACTCTTCGTATATATAAATTTTATAGAACTGTTCAGAGCATTTAATATTTTCTATTTTAATTAACAGATCTGTAAAATAAAGAAATTGATTTTTAAACACCAAACTGTGCAATAAATTAAATTTTTTTTTTAAGTATATTTGCATATTTCTTTACTTTCGCTTCAATTAAAACTAATAAAATAATTTACCCTCTAAATTTTAGATTTATATATTTGAAAAATTACGATATAGAGACAAGTGTTAATATACATTTAATAGAAACATTTTCAAAATTTTTATTCTTTGTAAATAAAAGTAGAACAATTACTCTAATTGTGAATACAGCTTGCAAAAAAGCTATAAATAGAAGACTCTTTCAGCTCAAATTAAAATAGCAATACTTTAAAAGGATATTTTTTATATACTCACAATATTTATTTTTCTTTCGATTTTGGTTTTAAAAGGATTAAAAATTGACAGATATTGTAAATAAATCTTTTAAATGGATGTTCTATGTATACTTAAAAAAAACTAAACAGAGATTTGAAAAGATACCTAATATATTTCATTATAACCAGAAATGAAGTAACTAGAACAAATACTATTGTTAATTTGTAGTTATTAATTTAAATCAACAAGGTACATCTATTAAATTAAATTTTTAAATCTAAAATATTTACAAATCTGTACATCAAAATTTTTTATTATGTATAATAACCATAATTAATATTTAATAGAACCTATAATTAAATTTATGTTTTATTTTACTATGCCTAAATGTATACAACATATTATTTACAAGTATTATATTGATTAAGTTTTATTTTAGTTACAATTTAATTAATAATTAATAATTATACTTAATAATAATTAGACTTGTTTACTTATATTTACAATTTATGAAAATGCTTTTTGAGTATAATGTCTGCATACCTTTTATAAGCAATAAACTTATATCTTGTGAAGGCAAAAGTCAATGAGAATGCGTTTAGAAAAATGGAACTCGCAAAATGAAATAGAAGAAGGAATTTGTGGAAATTTATGACTGAATTTGTAAAAGTATATTAGACAAATAAAACTACGTCAGTATACGTTAATATATATGCAAATTTGACTATTTCATGTTATTTTTAAATGTTACCTATACAGATCAAATTCAGTTTTATTAACGAAGAATTATTACTCTATAATTCATCTCATATTGAAAGATTGAATAGTATTTATATAACGTTAAATGTATAATACAATATTAGACAGATATTTACTTTCCAATTTATTGAACAATGTAGTTAAAATCAATCTTAGAAATACTAACACAACACCATGAACATGAACAAACAAAGCAGGCATGTAAGTTGAAGTAACACCTTTTTCTCCATGTAGATACTTTATAATTAATGTAGCAATGTGCCTTTTTCTCTGTGTCTATACAATTTTTTGAATATTAAATGTGTATCTAAATTAGTACCCAGTTCATCTTGGGAAGAAAATGTTTCCACAGATGTAAAACATTACTATGTACGGAAATGGCAAAGACATTAATATACCTCCCACTCAACACACTAGTCCCTCCCCCCTCTCTCCCTTAGGAAAAAACATTCAACTGAGCAAACAATTTAACATTTTTAAATGTATATATATTTCTTTACCAACGATCTGGTGTTCTACGCGAGTGATTAGTACGCGAGAAATTGTCTAATACAAACTAAAAAGAATTAAAATCAAACGACATATTCAACTGAAATTATACTTGGAAGATGTATTGTCAAATCAGTGTGCGCATTAAACAATTTTTGGTATTTATTAACATTTGTATATAATAAACAGTTGCATATATATTATTATTATTTCATAATTAAAATGCAAATGCAAATGCAAATATCTACTTCAGTTCCCCAACCCTCTAATTGGAAATAAATGCTTTTGCTGTGTGTATTTTTTCACATCTTTCTATAAACTCAATAACATCACATTTTTGTGTTAAATTTAAATTTAAAATGTACAGTTATATTAAATGGTAATATATAAAATAAATAATATATATAATGAGAATATCATATATAATATATAACACTAATTATTTACAATTTTAACAATATTAATTTACAAATGTTTGGAATATTAAATTAAAAAAACTGTATCTCTAATAAATACGTACAAATATAGATTTTGCAGATGATAACGTTTTATATATATATACCTATGTAGGAATAGTTTATGGAAATCTTCAATAATATTAATCTAGGTGTTAATTAAGCGTCAAAATTTTACATTTCACAATATTGTCTTTTAATCACTATAATATATTTTAATAACAAGAATAGTTGAGACAATAGTTCAATCAAACCACTGATGCGTAGACAAAAGCACTTGAATTGTTATAAAAGTAATTGAGTTTCTCTTGTGCACATAAGAGTGACATAATATATGCACAATATAACATTTTAATGTGACTATAAAGTACACGTGTTACAAAATCAATACATCAAGGAATAGGAGAAATAAAACGAGGAGCAAAAACAGGTAGACTTGCATTAGATCAAAAAGTTGCATGAAAAAGTGAAAGCAGCCTTAAATTATCCTCCTCATTTTCTTCGGCTGTGAAAATCAATGTAAGAGTTCGTATATATCGAGCGCGAGTATTCGGACCTATAATTTGAGCTTGAATGTTCAGAGTTTGAAAAAAATTAGACCGTAGGTTTGAAGTTGTAATCCCTCATTTCTCTTCCCATGCCCTGTTTTCCTTCGTGTCGGGTCATAAAAGTGGTAGAAAAATGGATTCATTGGGATATCTTTTTGTCTTGAAAGATGTCTACTCATGTATGGGTATCTTAAGATTTAACCAATTTGTAATAAAATTCTTTGAGAGATTTACATTATAGTTGTGTATACAAATTTCAATATTATTGTTCAATATTTACAGTCCAAATGAGATAAAATAATCTATCGTTTTTAGAGGACGTTTTACGTTTTAGTATTTAGTTGATAGTTTAAAAAAAGAAACATATTCGCAAGCAGCATCATGTTAGAAATGTTTGTGAGTATTAATTTTCAATAATAAAGATAGCACGAGCACATGTATACTTGGCATAAAATTAAATTGATAATGCATATATCTAGGTATGTACATAAATGTCAATGGTGAACCTATAATGTTAAAAAACACAGCCAAAGAATATAACAAGCAATCACTCTACATCCATATACATATACAAAAACTAGAATTGATAAAAGTGTACAGTAAATATTTATAACTTTTGTTGATATACGAATATGGGTTAAAGATCGACTTTATCGGTAAAGATGATTAAGTTTATTATGATGCTTATTCGTGGTCTTAGTCTGTCGACTTGATATCGCACAGACAGGTTATTAATATTGAATGAATTTGATCCATATCAAATGAACTGGTTTGTCACTGATCGGAAATGGTCAAAACTGAGTACTGATCCCGAAGTCATCAACAATACATACGGATGAATTTGATTATATTCCAGACGACTTCATTTTATGAGTTTTCCGGTTTCTTTTGTGAATAGATTTTATGTTCGATCATGCAAATTTATTAAATGGATAAATAGATATTTAATAAAAATGTTATGAAATAAAAATTAAATTTTAATATAAATCGTAATAACTAACTAATGACTTATTATCACAATATTACAACTCATTCTACTGTTGTAATTGGAGCCCTAATAATATATTCCAATTATTATTTTATGAATTCTGTAAAACTTGACAATAATTAAAATTAAAATTAAAATTGTAATAAATGTTATACAAAACAAATATTTTTCAAAATTTTTAATAGTGTCTTAATATAGGTAATAATTTAGTAATTAAAATAGTAATTTTAATTCTATTTCAGCAATATATGAATATTTTAAACTATGTATATAACTAAATTCATTATTCATAGTGCGGTTTACAATTAATATTGTGAATAGTATTTATTGTTATAATATTCATATTTAATATTTGAAAGTCTGATATCTTGTTATTATAAGAAATGTTTCACATTTGTTATCTTATTTGAAAACTATTCCTCAAAATTGATGACAGGGTAGTATGCAGAACTAGTTCTCTTTACAGTATCCATCATCCCCGAATTCAGTATAATATATTTAATATCAAAACTTTTCCCCACATATTATTAAAACAAGTATATTGCATTAATTCAATCTGTAAATCAATTGTTGTAATATATGATTATGTTATTTTATCCATATTAATTTAATATGTTATGGTATCGATAGATAAGTATGAATTATTTAAATAAAAATACGTAAGTTTTCAATTTACTTTTTATCTACACAGATTAGTAGAAAGAAAAAAATGTTGGGCACAAATTATTTACTTTTTGATTATTTACAATGAAATTTATTTGAAGCTTATAATATCAAACAAAATTATATTTATTATATATAATAAAGGATATAAATAAGTGGGTTTGATGAATTAACACTACTAAAACTGTATTAATCAATAAAGTAGATATCCTAATATTATAAACGTTACACGTGCATATAATTGAAAATTAAATGTCAGATAAAATGGCAGAAATTGGTTAAAATAATTGACAGCATAAAGGTAATACAAATTTAAGAATATTCTAAAACTGTTCATACGACAATTTTAATGGTATTTTATAAGATTGTTTATTCTTGATATTTTATATTGCAATAAATGTATATTTTTATATGTATTGCTTTATAGTTAATATTTATCAAATTAATGATGAAAACAAAATGTCTTTAATGTCACTTTTTTGGTAAAAAACGACTTCGTATTCTGAAATATCTTCAGCATCCAGGTATTAGTACAAATCCTCCTCATCATTAAATACATTAATTACAGAGTGACAAGTGTTGTGACGACATTTCTAATCTATTTGCATAAATAACAGAAAAATTTCTGTTAATTTTAGAAAAGTTGGAAGCTCCGGCATGTCTATTAATTACGCATTGCGCGGCATCCTCTATATCCTTGGCATAATTTGAAACATAGGAGTTATAGGAATTCTGTTAATTTCTATGATTATCAAGTACCTACATATGTTGCCAATATTGCGCAAGTCACGTTTTATTTTAGAAACGCCTAGAAGTTAAGATACTGTCTAATTATGTCAAATCAATAACAAAGTTCACTCAAAAGCGTTTTGTTCAAGAGTATATTTATAATTAAATGCTGTGTATGTATGCCTCTAAATATACACGGATTCACAGAGTAATAATCAAAGACTTTTATTGATAATCTAGACTTGCTATGAAGCGCTAATATTGTAATCGAAGTTTCGGTTTTATTTTTGTGTTAGTTGACAAAATAATTGGAATAAAAAATAATAATTTCAGTTCAATTTACTATGCATATATGGCAGTTAGATATGTAACAAAAATCAGGAGGATCCATAATTATTTTGCCTGAGGAGCAACTTACTTTTGGGTAGGTACCGCCATGGCTACGCGTTCAGCGCCGAAAAATATGATGTTTTAGGACCATAGAATGCATTTAAAGGCCTCTTAAAATATCTTTCCTTTCGAAAGTATCCATTTCGATGAAATAATTTACACATGCTGACCGTTGACTCACTGAACATATATGAACGTAAATGCCCCCTTTGCCCCTCGATAAATCCGCCACTGAATTGAATAATTTATGTATGTGATCTTTGTTATAAAACCTTCTATTTTATTATTTGGTTGTGTGTTTACTAAAGTCATCCAGAAGCATATACATCATAGTAATAACACAATCGCGTAAATTGAGAAAATATAAAAATTGACATGTTGTAATATCAGCTGATTTCTTTTGGCAACTAAGTCTGATTTATATATTATGGATTATTGAATTCGTTTGTAGATTTCACGAATTTATATTTATTTCTATTTATCGAATGCGCCGCGCCCCATTGTATCAAATGTATGTTTTCCAACTATAAAGAATTATAATTGGGATCCTTATTTTGGGCTATTGGTAGATGAGACATGAGGCTTTAATATTATAATGTAACAGTTTAAAATTAATGCGTGGTTTTCTTAGGATTTAGAGAATTTTGATAGTTTTGGGGCCCATTCGACTGATAAATATAATATGTCAATGGACCGCATTCGATATTTTAGGGCACAGTCGATTTATATAGTTTTTGTAAAATAAAAAATAAATAGTTTACTACTTTTTATTCCATTTTATTAATCTCGCTTCTCAGTAGCATATGTATTTAATTTTGTACCTTTTAAATCAATCGTATTAAAAATATATGTCGAATGGGCCCCACCAAATACCGGGGGGCATTCGATCGGTTTGGGGTGTATTAGACTAATAAATCTACTTCTTTCGGGCGCACTAAATAGGTAGAAATATATTTATATATACTGTTTAAATGTTATAAAGTAGATAGCTATACTTATATCTATTCTAAAAACATCGTAGCATATCTAGTGTAATTGATTGAAATGTGAATAATATACAGTTTCAAATCTTATTGATTTCATATGCATCACGCTCTAAATTGTAACAATAAAATTTATATAAATTTGGTATCTATAAAGTATGTATGTAGTATAAAACAGTCATTGTAAGTTATTGTTAAAACTTATGACCGTTTTTTTGAATTAGTATAAAGTATCTGTGTTGTCTGACAATTACCTATATAATATCTTCCATTTGTACCTTCGACTGTTTTATCAGTACCTATATTGTTTTATGGATATTAGATTTTAAAGGATTACTTTAATTAAGGATTTTATGCAACGCAATATAGTAGTATCGACTGAAATTAATATCATTCGAATTGAAACTCTATCTATTAATCTTCTATACACGGATTCATATTTAAAAAATATCGACGATATTCTTATTTATTAGGTATTCATGTACAAAAAAAAATATTATGAGATTTCTTTATTTCATAATAATGTAGGTGCTTCTAATAAAATTATATCTTTTGAAATGAGGCATTATAGTTGTGAAATTATTTTAGTTTTATCAAATTTTAGTAAGTAACAAAATTCAGTCATATATTTACATTTAAATACTTTCATATTTATTATCTTACCAATAATTAGGAGTGAAACACTTTTTAGAAAATAAACATTTGCTATATTATGGCAAAGTTTGGAAATATCATGAATTTTTGATATTGTAACTTGCTGTACGATTTATTATTGGTTAATAGTTTAAAATAAAAGTCACAATTACGTACTACCTACGTGAACTCTTGTCAGTAAAGTTGGAAACATTTTCCACTTTAAAACGTTTTAATGCGCATCTCTTTCTTGTACGTCCCTTTGTCTTCAATTTTCATTTTATTTATTGGATCTGTCTTTGGTGGAAAAGGGGAACGAAAGTTCATTCCATCGTGAAATTAAAATAAAGAGCCTTCTGATCAGCCTGTCATAATGTCATCTCTTTCCTTTCTACACCGTGCTCCAAGCCGAAGGATCTTCTTTTCAGCTGAGGACTTTTAAAGATGTCGATTTGGTTGTGCAAAACTCGGGAAAAACTGTCACGATTTTTAAAAAGTAAACTAATATGCATGAAATTGCTATGATTAAATGTTGTTAGTTAGATAGAACTTAAATTAACTAACCTGAATTATTAGCTTAATTTGATGTTTCTATAAATCTTTGATAGATATTTATGTAATAATATACATACAAAATATTTGTTATATTAAAGTTCTAATTTTTAATTTTAAAAACTTCCCGAAGAATTAGGGGATATTTTTTAATCCTTAAACGATTCACACAAAATGTATTGTAAGTGGCATTATATTTGCTCTTAAATATGAAAGGTGCCATGGAACTTTGTTTAAAATACGTAGATAAATACGTGAACATACTAAATTATTTGGTATATATTTAATATTTTCCAAGATAGTGATAAAATAACGAATTAATAATTTTTAATAACTATTAATTTAAAATTATATGAACATATGTACATAAT
>JAYRBW010112314.1:0-17977 GCA_036023295.1 Invenusta paracnida
TACAACAGATGTGACTACTCCTGTTCCTCCTTCAGCAGATGCAACTACTCCTGTTCCACCTACAACAGATGTGACTATTCCTGTTCCTCCTTCAGCAGATGCGACTACTCCTGTTCCACCTACAACAGATGTGACTATTCCTGTTCCTCCTTCAGCAGATGCGACTACTCCTGTTCCATCTGCAGCTGATGCAACTATTCCTGTTCCACCTACAACAGATGTGACTATTCCTGTTCCACCTACAACAGATGTGACTACTCCTGTTCCTCCTTCAGCAGATGCGACTACTCCTCTTCCATCTGCAGCAGATGCGACTACTCCTGTTCCATCTGCAGCTGATGCAACTATTCCTGTTCCACCTACAACAGATGTGACTACTCCTGTTCCTTCCGCAGCAGATGCAACTACTCCTGTTCCACCTACAACAGATGTGACTACTCCTGTTCCTCCTTCAGCAGATGCAACTACTCCTGTTCCACCTACAACAGATGTGACTACTCCTATTCCTTCCGCAGCAGATGCAACTACTCCTGTTCCACTCACAGCAGACGCAACTACTACTGTTCATCCGCAGATGATGCAACTATTTCTGTTCCACCCGCAACAAATTCAACTACTCGGACGATTCTAATTGAAATTTCTCCTCTTCCAAAGCATGCTCCATCAAAATCTTTAGTCAAAAGAAGGAAGAGAGAATCAATAATTTTTACAGGATCTCCAATGAAGGACATATTATCTGCGAAAGATATTAAATTAAAATCAAGACTAAACAACAAAATAACCATCAAACAACAAAAATACACTAAATCTGGAAAGCATGATAAACGAAAGCTCAAAAAGACACAATATGTCCAAGAACCTAAACGAAAAAAATACAAAGTTAATGATGGAGCATCTACCTCCAGTAAGTGACTAGATTATTCTACTTTAGTTTATAAAATATTTTGATCAACATTTTCAAATTTGTAAATAATACCTAATATGTATTTATTATCATTATATTTTAGTTGGCATTGGTTTAGGAAGGGAGAATGTGGTGCATGAAGAAACATTTTGCATATTCTGTGGTGAGTCTAATGACAATGAAAATTGGATTCAATGTTACATTTGCCAATTATGGGGCCACGATCTATGCGCTAGAGCAGAAAAAGATCAAATAACATTTATTTGTGACTTTTGCAAATAAGCCTTTCGAATGGGCGTTATTACCCCGAACAATAATTTTTTGTGAAATCTTGAATATTCATGTTTTTTGTTCATGCCTTGTTCTATGTAGAATATAATTTTGATAGTAAAAAATGTTTTATAATATTAAATGTAGGTTTTCATAATATAGGTCGGTTGGTGTATAAATTATGTAAAATTTTCCTTACTATGGCGTTATTACCCCCTTTCCCCTATATGATAAAATGTAATCATATGGTTTGTTTAAATTGACAACATTTCTTTCAAATATCTCTGTATAGAAAAACATATATTGTAATTTTGATATGCAGATAACTGAATAAACATTATATTTAAGCCATAGAAAATACTTCTCAAACTTATACAAAATATATATATCACCAAATATTTATTTAGAAAATATAATATTTAGCTTAATGTAAACATAATATAACTACATATAATGATATTTCTTATATATGAATTCATTTTTAGAGGGCGTATAAAAAATTAGCAAAAATATGTTTTTCTTTCAAATATATTTGCTTTTACTTTAAAATATATTAAAGCATTTAAAATTTTTAATTACATTTTTCATTAATCCTCATTTTTATTTAATGGAAAAGAGGCTTAGATCAAATAACAAACAGTTTGTTAAATAATTTCATGTCAATTTATGTTAATAACGTTGGAATCTTTCAGGGATGATGTCAAAAGAATTAAATTTCATGAAACGAATTAAAATTTACAAAATGAGGAAATCCACAGATTGTCGTATATCTGCTATATGTATATGTAATTATCGATCGTTATCTAAATAAAAGAAAATTACCGCCACTGCTGAGATTCATCTAATATACATGGAAGATAATGTTAAGTTCAAATAATTAAATCAGAAATATACCTACACTGATTAGCATTTTTAAATTATATAAAAAAATACTAAAAACGAAATGAATCAATAGAAGATTCAAAGAGCTTTTATGAAAAGGTATTATTATGAAAATAGTTTTAAAAAACCTTAAACATTCCATAGTTTAGGAGGGAACAAATTATCGAAGTGACTTGTAATATTATTCAATAAATAAACTTAAGTAATTTGGAAACATTATTGTTCTGAATTAAATCAGAACAAAGACATTAACTTGAGTATGTACATATATGCATAAAGGTTTTTTAGATTGCCATATCTTCATAAGGAGTAACAAAGAAAACTAAAAAAAAAGCTTAATTCCTATTTACAAACACTATTTTATTTATGTAGGTAGAATTATAATTATATGTATATAAATTAAAGAACTTTAACACATAATGTATAAGTAGTTAATAACAATGCATTACAGTTTATTAATTTACCTAATAAATAAATAAATAATCAAATATAAGACATTCTCTTTCATATATAAAACTATCAATTATAGTAATATTCTATCAAACTTTTAACATATATATTAATACAGCTAACGTAATTAAATTATCAATTAAAAATTAAAAATTATTTAGAATATTTCTGTAATAAAAATAACAGAAAATTAAACAGTATAATAAAGTTATCTATACGATTTGAATACTTATAAAATATAGAAATAAAAATCAAATACTAAAGTCTTTACGATGCCTATATGTTAGGTATATATTCATGAAATGTAATACAATATTACGAAAACGTATTAATATATTTAATTAAGACACTTAAATCAAATTTTTAAGTTGATTAGTTTTATCCCAACTTATTATATATATATTTGTATTCTTCGATGTTAAACACAATTACACACAATTAAATTACTTATATTAACATTATATTCAGGAAAACTTTATTGATTATTTGTCGCCTCCAGACTAAAACAAAATACACGTTTGGAAATGCATTAGAGACACAGAACAGAGTGATTGAGTAAACATATATTTTTGTCCATCTTAAACAAATATTTATTCTAAATAAATGGCCATAAATTTTCTGATGAACTACTTTTCAGCTGAATATTGCAAGACTTTCGCGCCTTAGCAGCCATTAATATTTATAAACAAACGCTCTCATCTATTTGCAAACGCTTGCCTTTTATTTTGCAACTTTTATATTCTGCTATATAGATGTTATAAAAATAAAAAACACCATATTTCTTACGAAAATACAGCTTGCCAGTGTTCTACAAAATGAGATTAAAAATGGAATTTATAAAGCTTATCAACTAATAAATTATTGAGTTTCATAGAGCACTAGTTAACGACACACATTTTAACGATATGTTTACCATTACTTTTTATTCTTCTAGGAATTCATAGTAATCATTCGTTGTAAAATATACGAATCACAATTTAATAATTTAAAAACCGGATTTATATAAGATATGCACTTACAAATTTGGAATAGTTACAATTAGCTGGTTTCAAAAGACACACAATTTTGTGATAGTCTCTATATGGAAGGTTCTAGTTTTATTTTGACAAGAAATTGTCATCAAAGACTGAAAATGAATTCTCAAAATAACAATAGATATTGCATTAAGAATACTTATCATAATATCTGATATACCTAATAAGAAAACTTAATGATTTGTCATATCTTTACAAATTGTATAACTCAGTTTTAAAATATTACTAACATTAATATTAAAAAGTTTTAAAATTATTTTAAATATATATTTAAATATAGATATACATATATATACGGTATGTGATTTTTTGAGAAATTAATTCTTAATAAGGTGACTTAGTATATTCAATTTATAAAAGGTATTTTTTCTATATAAATAGTTTCTTCTATTAATTTTGTCAGTTTTGAGAGTGGAATATTGAGATGTATTAAAAATGAATGATCACAGTAAAATTAATTAAGTTGTTATATGCAAGTCGAAGAAATTTTAATTTATTTTTTATGTTATTTTATTTTGTTAAATTACTGTTAAGTTTATTTATACGCTAAATCATCTATAGATTTAATAATGGGTATTTATAATATTTTAAAAAATATACACGCAACGTGTTAATGATTCACTCCCACTACTCCACTTGTCTCACTGCTTCACCTATATCATTATACCAACCATCCCACTAGTCCAGCTACAGTTCCTTTACTCCACCAGTCCCATTATGCCAATCCCACTAGTCCAGCTACAGTTCCTTTACTCCACCAGTCCCATTATGCCAATCCCACTAGTCCAGCTACAATTCCTTTACTCCACCAGCCCCATTATGCCAACTATTCCACTTGTCTAGCTACAATTCCTTTACTCTACCAGCCCCATTATGCCAACTATTTCACTAGTCCAGCTACAGTTCCTTTACTCCACCAGTCCCATTATGCCAACCATCCCACTAGTCCAGCTACAGTTCCTTTACTCTAGCCAGAGGTGGTTGTTCACTAATGTATTCAAAATGCGTTTTACATGATTAATGATAAAATTAAATATAATAGCAGAAAACCAACATGTTGTAATGTTTAATGTTGTACTATATATTGCTCTTGTCTGATAAAAAACTTTTCCAATTTGTAGCCTATAATTCGAGAAATACTATGCGCCCCTTATTCAACACATTTATTTACGGCAGTTAGCGGGCCAAAAATATGCGGTTAGACCAGTGGGACTCTGGCTGGAGTAATGGGACTCTAGGTGGGCTACTGGGATAACTGGTATAATGGGACTGGTGGAGTAAAGGGACTCTAGTGGACTAGGGGGACGCTTGGCGTAATGAGATAGGTGGAATAGTGAGACAAGTGGAGTAGTGGGATTATACTGTTTTAATAGATAGTCCTTATCAGGTAATAAAGTATGTATGTACTGATAAAAGCAATAATACAATATATAAATGTATAAAAGGAAAATGAAATAAAATTATGTCAATAAGTCAGTCGAGATTATATAGAAATAATGAATCTGACTATAGAATGTCCCTCCGGTTCTACTAGTATATATATTTAAGCAATTTAGTTGTAATTTAATTAACATTTTAACTATTCATAAAATAATGTTCACCTATCTATTTCTGTTTTTACGTGATCCTAATGTTAGCTTTTGTTCATTTTTGCACTCTCACATCTAATGAAAGCAGTTTTTCTATTTGTAGAAACGTGCAGTAAACTGAATTTATTATATCTAAAAATATTATAGCACACCACCAACATTTTTTTATTTATAAATATGGATTATACATATTTAGTGTATACACATATCCATATCAATCCTCAAACATTTTTGTACAGGAAACTAATTAAGAACATTAACTTTAAATAAATAAATATTACATATTATGTCTAAATAAATATAAATATAAAAACATAATTACTATTTATTTATTTACTACGAATATATAAATTTTGAAAAAAAAAACAGAATTCAGAATTTAAATAAGTCTAATATCTATTAATTAAGTTTGTTAGTTCTAAGTACTTACATGCTTATTTATTAAGAAAATTCTTTCGTTTTAGTTTTATGTCTGTATTATATATACGAAAGTAATATATGGGACTACTGATAAACTTACAAAGGTTAATATATATTTATTTATTTAAAACCAAAACGACAGCCTTGCAAACATGAAAGCCACAAAACTATCTCCTTGAAGACAAAAATATAAAAATGTTGATGATATGTAGTTCAGCCATTGAATAAATTGATATCAATTTCTTGATATAAAAATGATAAAAAATGCACCAAGAATTAATTGTTACTATGCTTAGCTTGTTTTAAAAATGCATATACATATTAATATGTAATATATATACGAGTAAATACTAGAAAATGCATAACAACTTCTTGGTAGTGGTACATTTTTACAAAACTAATAAAATTCTTATGGAGACATAATTAGGTATGTTAATTAATATAAAATAGTTAAAATAATGGTATTTATACCAATTCTAAGAATTCTTTCACAATTTTCTCTTATTTTAATGAATGTTTAAGTTTAGAAATATGTTACATATTAATCTGTATATAAATTTTTACAACAAGCATTGTAACAATTATTTTTTTTAATGATGCCAAACAACGTTTCATCAAGATTTGTCATCTTTTTGTCTTTGAGGAGCTCGTTTCTTGGCTTTCATTTTTTGTGAAATAAATTATTATAATTTTAGTGTAAAAGCTTGGAACTTAAAATATAAACATATTTTATCAAGGAGACCGTTAGCCAAGTGGGTAGAACTCCTGCCTTCAAACCGAAGGTAGCAAGTTCAAACCCCGGTACGTACTCCTGGCTTTAACAAACTGATTTGCGCTTCAGCATTGAGATAATGCTGTTGTTGAGATTAACTGTTGATTAGTATAAGCCAATGGCGACTAATTAATTAAGATGTTATATTATATCCCGGCAAAAGCGATTTCTCAACCCACCTTATATTTTATCAAAATAAAAACCTAAAAATATCTTATCGTATCAAAATTTTCGCTTTACATTGAAAAGGTTACATTTCAGTTAAATCTTATGGCTTTCTTCCTAATATGTAATTTATTATTTCGAAACATATTGTTAGATAAGACTCTTGTGATGAAAAATTCCGACGATTTTTCATAAAAGCTCAATTTTATGCGGAAAATTTTTTTTCCCATAACTCGTCAGTAAGGCTGACGAAAATATAAAATACTATATAAGAAGAAGACAAAAGAATTACTTTTTCATCAAAATTGCCCCCTTTCAAAAATGTTTCTAGAAGCCTTAAAGTTAAATTTAGATGTTCGACGCTAATCGCTTACGCTCTTATTTTTCGCTTGAAGATGCCACCGCATCGTCTACTATGGTTTTCAAAAAACAAATATTAAATTTTAATATTTCAAATTATAAAAAATAGTTAGGTTAAATTTCTACAAAGTAAGAATCGCATACCTTATTTTTAGAGTAGTTAAATACATTTTTGCTTATTTCAATGCATATCGCTATATAGAAGAACAATTGTCTTTATTTATTATGATAATTAACAGCTAAAATGAACAAAAACACATTAATTAGAAAACTGTCGTCAATTAAATTGTATGTATTAAAACATAAAACAGAACAGAACTACAGCATACCAAAAGATAATGTATCGTGTATCTGTTAATAATTTAATTGCAAAGAAGAAAAATTGTCAATTTATTGAGAGAGAAGATAATTTAGAGTAGAATTTATGAAAGTCAAAGTATTTCCCATTATCATCCTACCGTAGCTGTAGTCATACAGAGACCCTTCAATGCACCCTTCAATCGTTTGCTTCAGTCAGTATGTAACATGAACTCAAGTATCTGTATATGTTTTACAACCGAGGAACTAAAGATGTCACTCTGAATAACACGATTTATCCATCAGAAAAAAAGCACCACTATCGAGTTTCCCCAACAACTCCTGCATACAAGGAATTATTCTCTTTTTGAGCTCTCGATTGACTAGACAATTTCCGATTAAGTCCTTTGCGTCTTTTTGAATAATGTAATGCAGTATATTTTATCTTATGACTGCCTAATTTCGATATTTGATGTGACAAAACTAAAGATATAGAACAAAAAAGACTACAAAGGATTTATATTTGAGTAAAATTCAAATATAATTCGAATTTGTACTAATAGTATGATGCAATGCATGCGATGAGTATCTATTAGTTATGCTTATGTGAACTGTCGATAGTATAAAATAACAATAATTGGGAAGATTCCGTTTACTGTAAAAATTAGTGCCAATTTGTTTCAAGCATTAAAATAATGTATTTTTGTTAATAAACGTATAAACCGTTAATATATTCTAAAGTATTGTTAATATGATAATAAATATTAAATTATTATTATTATTATATGTAAATGTAAATAAATATTCTAAATTGTATAAAAACAGAGACAATCGATAGTAGACAACTATATATTTTGTTTAACTGTATTTTTAATTTCATAAGAATTCAAGTAAATTTTTTTACTATTTTGATATTAGTTTCGTATAAATCAATTATAAAATTATAAATACATGAATATACATTTTTTAAATAAGCAATAGACTGCATAAAAAGGTAATATATGTGTGTGCTTAGTTGAGTAAATTGACAGGTTTTCTATTTTCTTTTGACACTAAAATAAATATTTTTCCATTTATCAATTTTGTACTATATATGAACTTTTTTGGTATCCGGCTCATGAAGAGAATTCAAGAAACGCGTTTAATCATGTTTTATTCAAATATTTATTATTTGCAGATAAAAAGGTATATAGGTATATATATACACACAGGTAATATATTATTTATTTTACACATTTATATATTTATACATATTTACTGCGATAAACATATGTATACTATATATGGTCACCGATAACAACAATTCTACTATTTATTAATTTTTGACAGTAACATATATACACTTAATTCTCAATCCCAAACAAAATTTGGAACATGTCGAGAATTCATTTGTACTTACACTTCAAGGTTACCGATAAAAAGAAAATAATTACTCTAATCCCTGCACACCTGGTTTATTGCGGTTTCATAACCGTGGGATGAACAGGGTTTTTTAACGTAGTACGGTTTGCTATGTAATCCCGCTCGATTTTTGTGCTAAAGTGGATTATATTAACTTATCTAGTCAATTTTATGGTGCTTAATTCTTAAAATGATGTGCCATTTTTTCAAGTGCATCTTCTTACCTTAATTTTGATTTCAAAATGGTTGTTATTTCCCTCTATTTTTTCAATACAACATATATTTTTACGATGTTCTAACCAATATTTGACCGTAAATCTAAGTTTTATTCGATATTATTCAAATAAACTATTCGCAAAATGTACATATTTATTTATTTTGATATACGACCGTGAGCTATGACGTCATATTTTGAAATGACGACCAAAAGCTTATTTTACAATTAACTTAAAAACTAAACATACTTAACATATTAATATGCTTTTGTAAAAGTTGATTTACCATTTTTTTCCATGAAACATAAAAAGTAAAAATATTTTTTAAATCAATATTGCTTAAAAAAGTAGCATTATATCAAAGTAGTAAAAACATCATTATTTTCGTATATATACTTTTCCAAATGTCAATATCATTTTACTTTAAAAATGTTTTATATAATATATTGTCCCACAAAATTATTTGTATTGTATAAGTTTTAGTTCATTATGAATTTATAAAAACATGGTTACCATTTTAATGTACATTTATATATATTTGTATATGGATATTTACAATTAATTACAATTGTTCTTCAACTTCACGTCATGCAATGAACTTTTCTATGTTGACAACCTTGATATAACTGGATCTCATTTGTTGATAAAAAGAACATTCACAAGATTTTGACTTCTAGTTTTTTTATGAGTTGTGTGCCAAACCAATAAAAAAATGTTTCGGAATTCGGTATCCGATTCAGGTTTATATGAGATCTCTCTTTCTGTTTTGCAGTGATCTAGTATATGTTTCGACACAAAATTTACAGACACTTTTAAAGCTTGGTCACGTTTTCCTTTCATATCTTTTATGTTGATCCCAAAGAGGAGCCACTTGAGAAAAGAGGTTAACATTGGTGGAGATTGAAATTTTGTCAAGGATTCGGATATCTGTGAACTTCCGCTGGTCAGTTATACTCTCTTTCTGAATATGGCAACTGCTTTTGAAATACATTTGATATTATCTTTATAAATTTAACGCTCTCAAAGGTCTCTAACCGACATTCCAAGTTGTTTTTCAGAAATTACTTGCTCACTTTTCTTTGCTCGTTGGGATTTTACCAATGTAGTACCTTCAATGTTTTCAAGTATAATACTTTATAGATGTTTTATGATAAAAACCTGAATTCATACCATTTTCATTATAATATCTAAATAGATTTCTTTATTAATATCATGCATTGTTACAAAAGTTCCTGAAAGAGAACGTTTGACTACATTCAGGATATCAACATCAGCGATATAATCAACTATTTTAGAGATGGGTTGCGAATCTCAAATTGAAACAGCTTTTCTGTTTTTCGTTCTTGGTTTCTAAAATACTTTCTATGATACATTAAATCAAATGTAGCACAGTCAGATGGTTCATTTACATAAGCTAGAGCTACTCTGACCGTTTCGACTCGTGTTTTAATAAATATGTCCCTCTTTCCCATTACCTCGGTTTCGACTCGATGGAATTTGCCAGTGCATACTTCGGAGCACTGAAACACACAGCTCACTACACCTGCAACGTCATAGTAGTAGATCGCTTTACTAGAGGTCCTGTCGACTCTGAACTACATGATAGTGATTTTGACCTGCAAGGGCGTCCTTTGAATCGGAACCTTTGAAGAGCGAAGCTTTGAATGAAGCATTGTATGAACCGTTATATAAAATGTTTTTGTAGCATGCAGAATGATATATTGAACTAAAATATTCTTCCTTTGTAAGATTTTGTATCCTGTCAAAGCGAGAAGAAAAATGTTTCCCCAAATGATGCACTTTTTGTATACTTTTTTATATTTTCCAAGCTATTATACTTGATGGTTTTAGTGAGACTGGAGTTTGTCCTTCAACTTTGAGACATATGATACACTTGCCATGAATCTTTTCGTTCAAATAGGAAGGTCCGTTGTCCATTATGGTGTTTCTTGTGACTTCTCAGACCTAAAAAATAATATAAAGATATCTACGATTAATTGAACAATTCGGTTGAATATGATGTCTTTTAAAATTATTGATTCCATATTTTCAATATAAATAATGGACTCATATCTAATAATATAAAATGCCTGATGTTCATATGGATTTTTATTCAAACCATAATTTTAACGATATAGAATTCATTTATTAAAATTAGTATATATATAAAATTCGATGGTGAATTATGCCATTGTACATATTCCCTATATTCAAATAAATAAGTAAATTGGTTATTTATACAATATAAATTCACTTATATTGATTCATCCAAAGTAGACTTTGTAATTGTGAAGGTTAATTGTTTCGATTTTATAATAAAAACAGACTCTACAATTTCCACGTGTAGCACAAAAATATTCCACATAAATTAAAACTGACTAAAAATGTTACTATCTTACCAATCGGTAAATGTTATAATCTGTACGCTGATTGGATCTTGAAAATAAATCAAAAATGTTTTCATACAGCTATTATGCATTGATATTTCCCTAGATATTACTCTAGGTATATATATATATATAGCAAAAGTCTATGTGTATCTCTTGGCGAGTGTGTAACTGTTGATACAACTTGATTTGATTTTTGATTTTGCTCCACAGGTTGACTTTTGTTCTTTAAGCGATTGACCAGATTTATTTTGCATTACCTTTGAAACGGTTAAATATAACGTTTTGAAAATATTTTGGACTTTATGTAAAATTTGTTTAGTTTTTTAATGTAAAATAAATGTTTGTTTGTTATTTTGAATTATGACGTCATAGCTGAAGTTCAAAAGGTTTGTATAATAATATATATATAGATAATTGTTTTACTAATAATATCTTTGTATAATAATGGATAAATTTCCAATTCACGGTTAACAATTGGTTATTATACATAAATATATATCGGCCATTTTGAAATACAATTTAGAGTATGAAGAACAACTTTACAAAAATGAAACCTATTTATTTTAAATTCAGCATCATGAAACTGACTAGATAAGGTAATAAAATCTCCTTTGGCACAAAAATCGAGCGGGAGTCAAATATCTGACTGACATACATATATGTATACTGTATTAATGTAGTTAAACAAACAATTTTACAACATATTCCCTTAAAAAATGATTGCAAATATAAGTAAGTAAGTTAGTACATATTACATTTTGAAAGATTTCATATTTTTTTGCAAGGAAACTTATTTATTATATTCAATGATTTTTTATGTGAAACTAGTCAGTCCTAAACTAGAATTTAATGGTTTTAAAAAAGATATGCATTTCATATTTTAAAAAGTATGTTCCACTCTTGTTATATTTAAAAAAATCATTTTTAGGATGTAGTCACGTGACCTCCATTTTGGGTGCATATCGTGAATATATGATCAAAAGTGGTAAAACTTTATTTTTGGAGATGTCATGGAAGCTAATATTGCTTCATTTTGTTTATTTCAAAATCACAGCAAAATGCTTTTAAGGTTACCTATAGGGTTACAGTCACCAGCTAGTGTCAAAGTTGACATTCTGTTCACAAACGATTTAGTTTTATTTGTGTTTTATTTTCTCACAGGACGAATAAAAACAAAAATAAAATCACACAAGTGCAGAAAGTGTTACATTATGAAATTCATTAAATTAATTAAATTCATTAATTAAATTAATTAAATACATGAGTTAAATAAAATATAAATAAAAAATATTGCATTTACATTTGCATTTGAATTAAGATTTTCAAAATACAAACATCATAATATTCGAAACAAAATATTGAACACATTATAAATATATTTGAATCAGCATATTTATATATTAGTATGTTATACGATTAAGAGAAGGAATTAATGAAATCCAAGAAATTTTGAATTTTTATAGGACATATAAAAATAGATAAAAAAATTATTTTCTCAAACACGAATGGTAGTTTTAGTTACGTTTGCAAGTCTAACTGCATATTTTTGTTGCTGGTTAAATTTTAATAGATTATTATCGTTAAACTTCTAATCCCTCTCTTATTGAACATATTTTTGTATTTTTTCACCTATAATAATTTTTGCCTATTTTCGTCACCCTAAAAGCTTTGCATTCAGAAATATAGATAATATGAAATATTTTTCGTAATTTACCAAATTTGGTAGCCCGTTGTCTATTTCTAAAATTCAATTTTGTATGGAATGAAAATTTGGTTTCTTCCACTTATTTACTAGCTATAAGATACTGGCTATACTTCTCGTGAAACCTACTTCTTTCATGTACTCTAAAAGCTTCAAGTCTAAATAGGTAGGTCCTCTTGCCACAAACTACACTGTTCTCTACATTATATTATATTAAAATTTTCTCTCATATATATGCATTTATATACGTATATATGTATATTCCCACTTTCTCTCCTGCTTCTCAATTCAGTGTAACGTCGGTTTCTTCATCAACATAGTTCGAGTCCTCTTCGTTAAAATGCGAGCGGAACATACTCCTGATATGAATCGTTTCAAGTAAGTTTCTCATAACTATTCAACTTATCTCACCAATTAATCGACCTCAGCACATGGTCAAGCCTTTTCGCATTCTAACCGTAAAAGCCTTAGATCGATATTTTACTCATTGATTAACTCTATATTGAATGAGACGCATCTGACATTTGAGTATGTGACTATTGAGAATCTAATCTAATATAAAAATGTTTAGTGATTAACACTAAAACTGAGAAGTAAAAAAATAATAATACTAGAAGAAATCGTATTTATCTCGTTTTATTAAAAAAAATTGAATATTATATTTGAAGAATTTATCATATCAATAGACTAAATTGTTGTATTATATAATTGTTGTTTGATATTTTTAATATTTTAATATCAATCTGTATTGCAATCGAGCAAAAAGGTATTATTGTGCAAAATATGATGCATTATATAAAGATTTTATAATTACATTTCTATACGTAGAAATATTTTTCTTAGCAATCATGCATAAATCACAAAATAACACATAATGTCCCAACAAAATGTTTTTTTATTTATTATTTATTATTTATAATGTAAATATATTTGAAAATAAATTTGTTTAAAAAGCTTCAAAGAAATGCTCCTGACGGAATAATTTTGAAAATTGCTCACATGGATTTCTGGTTTGATTATTAAAAACAATATTTAAAATGGATAAAATAATTAATTAAACTTATCTTTATTTCAAGTTACGCATCATTGTTACGAAGTTATCGTTTTAATTTACATATAAAACTATTTAATATACATAAATATATATATATTATTAATTATATTAGAAACGGGGTTTTGCTTGATTTACGATGTAATTATACGTGCTTTCAAATATTATTATTAAATCATACAGTTAAAATTATGATACAGTCCAAAAGGTTAAATAAAAAATAAAACAACAATTTTCTTTTAAACTGTGATTTCACTTTGGCAAGTGCATGCACATGTTTCAAATATAATTTTAATAAATAATGAAAAATCTTTCAATGCATATCGAATGTTAATTCGCAAAACAAATAGATGTTGCTGTATTGTTATTGTATTACTGTTCTTCAAAAATTTAATACTTATTTGCCAGGTCGTCATAACTTCTTAATCACACTATAGTTCTATACATTATGGATGTATTATAAAATATACCATAAATATGTACAAAGTAATGTCAATCTTCTATTTTTGCTGGTCAATAAGGAAACTGACAAAGTCGACATTCGTCCTGGTTCTGGTCTTTGGCCTCTTCTACATCATCTCGCTGCCAGTCGATATGATGCAGGCCGAAGATGGGGATTCTATCGATCGAAAAGTTTACGTCATCAAGCTCTATTATCAACACCTCATGGGATCATTCCAGGTACCTACATGCACACCACCTAAACACATTCAGTCTATAATCTGCATAGAATTCTGCGAATGAGTAGAGTTTATATTAAACAAAATATGAGTAATGCTTTTGTTTTTAATATAAGGCTTAGCCTGATTCATTAATTAAAAATTCTGCGTTAAAACAGATATTAATATAAAAATCGAAAAAATATATAATTAAATCCTCAAATTCATTGATTTGAATTACCAAGCAAGATAAAACGTAACATTTCACTTCTTATTCCAACAGACAGAGACATGAGATATAATTAACATACTCATGAAAATCACAATTTCTAAACTCAATATGAAACTTTTAGCGATAAATTTCAAATTGAAATATTTTACTTTTATTAACATAATTCAATTTGTCAAGATCACAAATTTTACGCTAAGCGTAATACAACTGGTCAACACGCGCGTCATCGCTTCCATACAGCATTCATGAAAAAGGACAAAACAATAATTTAGAGGATATCATTTCACTTTATTAATTTTGGTTGTAATCGCAAATGCAAATTTTAATAGATATACCTACCCTCAATTCTTCACCAAATAAAGATTATTCTCTCGGCAGTAATTTTTAGGAGATTTTTATAGTTATATGGAAATATTTTCAATGTACATGTATAAGATATACAGGTCGAGATGTTTTAATAAGTTTACACTAAATTTTTCAGGTTAAGTCATCTGCATAGAGGTGTCAAAATATTTACAATGTTTTCTCCAAGCTATATTTAAACCCCTGTATGATTGTATTAAGTTATACGAGTATCAATTGATTTACGTAGACTAAATATCATCCAAATGCAGTTCATTCAGGAATATTAATTTATACTTCAAAATAACAATTTAAGGCCACTTCACATAAACACAAACAGCCAGGCTTAGATTGATCTTTTGAAGTAAGATTAATATTGCGTTTCATATGAATTCCTGAACTACATTTGGATGATATTTAGTCTACGTAAATAAATTGATACTCACAAACCGCTTCATATTTATGTTTGTTATAAACACAAACGCGGATCACAACTATGTAGCTGTGTGCCACAGACCGCTGATTCATATAAATGCACACAGTTGTTGGTGTTTTGTCTATTTTGGGTAGTCATTTTATTCGTTGACTTCGCCTTGAGTTCTTTCTGATTTTATTCTGAATTCTAAATTTATCATGAATTCTAGAAGTAGAATGAGGAAAAATGTATTAATATTATCATTACTCGTAAAAGTCATGGAAGGAATAAGGAAAAGTCAACGACGGGGGTGGGTACGTCCTGCTGTACAAACCGACTGGAGTTGGGAGAATATTCAGAACTGTCTGTGCATTTGCGTCAGAGAGATCCAGAGATGTACTTTCAGTACATATATGAGAATGACTCCAGATCGTTTTTATTTTTTGTTGTCGTTAATACAACCAAGGCTAGCAAGACCACTTTCAAGTAGAGAACCGGTTTCACCAGCTGATAAACTAATGATCTTCCTGGTTTATTTTTATCTTCTGGTTGTCAATAAAAAGAACCTATCTTTTCCATTTGGTCGAGGATTTTCCACCGTGTTTGGTATTCTGTTTGAAACTGCGCAAATTATTTACGATGAATTGGTGCCTGTCCACTTGAAGTTCCCGCAAATGGTGGATGAATGGATTAAAATTAGTAAAGGATTTGGAAAAATGTGGCAATTCCCTAATTGTTTAAGGGCAATTGACGGAAAACATTTTAAAATTACCTGTCCCAAGCGTTCTGGATCCATGTATTTTAATTATAAACCTTAGTTTAGCTCACTAGCCTTGGCTATGTGTTACAGCAATTATATTTTTACATATACGGAAGTAGGAAGTCTTGGTAGAGAAGGTGATACTGGTGTTTTTTCAAGATCAGCCCTCTTTACAGGTTTAGAATAAGAAACCCTTAACATTCCGAAACCATGTGAAGTGCCTAGTACGAACTTTTCCACACCATTTACAATTATTGGAGTTGAAGCATTTCCACTGAAATCCAACGTAATGATACCTTTTTCCGGGCGATCTAGAAATATTCCACTACCGTATAGATCTCAAATGTTTAATTATCGCCTATCTCGTGCTCGCCGAACTATAGAAAATGCCTTTGGTATTCTGGAATGTAGGTGGCGACTTGTTTTAGCAGACATTAATCATGTTGAAGCGTTCATACGAGCTGCATTTGTTCTTCACAATTTTCTGAAAATAGAAGATCAAAAGCAGTCAGTGAATAAAACCATGCAATACATGTCACAAGGATCCTTAGATCGTCATCTCTCGAATGGCAGTATTCAATCTGGTGCTTGGATGTTGTTACCTCTGCTGGAATGGTTCCTGCTGGTAATTTAGAAGTTAATCACCCCATTCGAGTTGCCAGAGAGCAGCAAAGTTGTTTAACAGATTTCTTTATTAGTAATCAAAGTTCAGTTCCTAAAATAATATGGTCCCTGTAAATCAAACCTCCTAATGGCTTATTTGTTGTTCTTCAATTTGCAAGTGCTTAGTTTTCATGCATTTACAGTTTATTATTATGCCTCATAGTTTAACTATGTATTTATTATTGTATTTATTTTTAGGTACGTATTTATTATGTTAAATAAATAGTTAAATATCTACACTCTTAAAAAATATTTTGAATCTACTCTTTAATGTGTAAATGTTACATTTAAAAGAGTATATATCAACTAAATTTAATCAAACTTGAGTATATTTAATTTTTTACAACCAAAGAATATATTTGTATTTATCCTTTTTAACAGAGCAAAGAGTATATTGAATAAAATATCTGTGAAAACAACAGAACTATGTAGTACATTTACTCATTAGTATATTTAATAACTATAAAATGATTTAATATACATTATGAAATACAATACGATTTTAATATTTGAAAAGTTATATCTACCCTTTTTGAGTTAAAATAAAAAATATACTCTTTTGAAAGATTATATGTACTAAAGTTTTATCAGTATACTTAAATTATCCATTAATGATTAAATTTACCCTTTCATACACAAGAGAAAAAAGTCTATAAAATATCTATAAAAATTAAGATTTACTAAATAATTACATAATTTCATAAAAAATACACAATCATTTTATGAGAATCGATTAAAATGTATAAATATATATGTAAAAATGTCTAGAGTGTAGGTTGTCGTGAACCACAAAATCATCAGTTAAGTAAAATAATAATTATTTGACAACATGTTAAGACTGTTCCTGTTTGTTTTGTTTTTGTTACAAACGGAAAACGGGTTCTACTTGTTTCTGAGGTGACGTAGAAGTTGTCGAGCACCTTCTGAGTTCTCCACCAGGTCCTTGAGTGTGGTGATTCCGACATCTTCTCTCTTCTTTCTTAATGCTGGGCACGATTCCACGA
>JAYRBW010112325.1:0-17976 GCA_036023295.1 Invenusta paracnida
GCGTAAGGTCAATTCTTCAACTCGTTTGTTCAGATCGACAAAATCTTTTTCTGAGGTAGTAGTTTGGCGATTAGCTATGGACTCATTAGTGATAGGAAAAATAATTGTTATACCGATTTTAAGCTAGAATATATTTTCACTCGTCAAATGAACTCATGTAAAATCAATATTAAAAACTTAAGAAAAAATTGTAATGCAATATATTTATATAATATATAGTTAGTGACCTATATTGTTATGGACTGTGACACTTTTCGGGAGTTAACTAAAGATCTACTTTTTTCAAACTATCAAAACATTTTGATAAATTACTCCAGGTTATCAAACAACAAACTGGAATTTAAAAAAATTATAACGCCGCTTACCAGAAATTTGTGGAAACTAACGTAGAATCCACTGTAGTTTTGCAGTTAATGTGTGTACTTATATATTCGGGTTTTTCTAGTTTTAAATAGAGATACAAAGTTTTACTATTTTTAAAACATTCACTAATTTTAAAGTAGAGTAAGTTAGAGAAAGCAGTAAAATTGATATAATATAAAAGATATGAACAAGTAAAATGATAATAAAACTTAGCCGCTTTATTATGATACATGGTCATCCTTGATCCGACCATATTTTATTGTACCAATTGCGAACTACGCTAAATTACATATATACTTAAATGGGTAATGATACAGTATCCAGATTTGAATGTAAATTACTATAAATCATATTAACCAAATTGGCATAAATAGCAGAATTACAGCTAAAGAAAACATTAAAAATTTAATATTATATCGTGCTTTGACGATACTCTGTAGGTACACATTAAAGCTGAGAACTTAATAAATTCTATAATTAATTACAAATCCTAAAAATTAATTCAAAATATGCGCAATGTGTTTCTGTATTCAAAAGTTTGCATTAAAAAAAACACCTAGCACGGGTGACAGCAGATTAAAGCAGGATTTCATATATATTATTTATAATATATGAAATCCGCTATTGAAATTATTTCATTTGAAAAATATTTAAGCTAGATGAAAACAATATATATTTGTTTTAGAGAAGTATTCTAGTTATATACCTATAAAGATTTTTTATTTTGAAATTAAGTCAAATTTGTATTTCTAGCTATTCTTTTCAATTGGCACTTTCAGAAATGTACCTATTTTGTCTTTTTTTAATATGAATCATCAAGCAAACCAAAAAGGCGAAGAGTAGGTTAAAAATGTACAAACTGTAATCAAAACCAAAACAATTATGTCTATCTTACATAAGTAACTAGGCTTAACAACTATGTTGTATGTTCTTTAAAAATATACGCTTATATACTTAATCATGCAATTTGTACTGTTATATATATATATGTGTGTGTAATTTCAAGAACAATCCTTCATATCAATTTGTAAACTTAATAAAGTTCTGAACTATTATAAAATATACTTATTATGCCTATCTAAAGTATTATAAGTGACATTTTTATTATTTCAAACAACAGGCAGTTACTATATTAGAATATTAATTAATTGTATTATAGTATGTACCACTTATAACTATCTAGGAATAAAAATATATAAAATAAACTGTAAACATTTACTGTGAATTGTGGAAGAAATTAAAGAAAAATTAATTTAATAATAACTTAATGGATTATCTAGTGTTAACATTTTCCTTGGTTAATGGATGCACTTATTTACATAACATAATATATAAAGTAGGCTAGCTATTGATTTTTTTTATAATTTATCACTAAATTCCCTAATACATTTGCTTATTAATGAAAGATTGAATAAATTACTAAAATATACTACGAATATGCAAACTTAAGGTTTATTTATTTTTAAAATTACACTAACGATGATTTTTATTTATTTGAAAACGCACAATTATAACAATAAGTTATTAATGAAATCTTCGTATTATTAACTAGCCGTTGTATAATAAAACTCAATAGTTTTTCCTTAATTTCACTGTGTGTAATTGAACATTCATGTATAATTAACTTTAAATAATTTTTTATATTTTTATGAATTAGTTTTGAAATTATTGCTATTAATTTATAGATGTTGATAAATTAAATCAAATTTTGATAATATCGGTTAATCCTGGACTTAATTAAGTAATTATTTATTTTTATTCGCAATGGTTTCGCAATTATTCTTATGGTTTAGCGATTTTTGCGTCTTATGCTTCACTAAATAGTGCACTATACTTTGAATACTGTGAACAAATTGATACAATCATTGCACTATATAGTTATATCATTAGTATATATAATTGATATGTTTATATTTTTAACTGTGAATGATTAATTGAATGCAACAAGACAAATCATATGGACCACATTTTTATAATGCATGAAATTACAAATAGACTAATTAGACTATTACTAGTAGTACTTCATAAAATTATCAAATAAATAATAACTTTTCCCTTAAATATGCAAATAAGTTTAATTAAGTATATATTAGTCCATTGCAAGCAATAAATATAAAAGTTCTCGTTATTTATTCTTCAATTCTATTAAATACATTAGATAATATTTATTAGTAGACGAATATATAATTAAACAATATTTATAGCTATTTAATCTTTAGTTTCCTTAATTTAAACTCAGGAAACTTACAATTTTATTGCTATTTATGGAGCAAATTTTGCTTTATTTAATAGTCTGTCCAAAAAAAGATTAATGTCCACACTATCCTCTATCCTTGTAGTTGACCCTCTCACTTTTAAAATGTCCGTCAGGTCCATTTTGTCCATTTTGTTTTCCCAGTTTGACAATACATTAGTAAACTTTATAAGATGCCAGAACAAGGAACTATGTGTTTTCTGTTGTCTTCATTATTCTAAGCCTGATTTTGTTATCGTTATGTTTACATTTTTAATAAAATCATTTTGATTGCCATTATAATACTTAATACGTTATAATTAGTAAGTATATTTAAATAAATATACTTTAATGTTGGGAAAATTTATATATATATATTATATAAATCTATATATATTGTAGAAATTTGGGTATCGACGAACATTATATCGTTTATTACAGGTATCAATTCAATAATATTATATGTAATAAAATATAATCGATTGTAGTGAATAGGTACTATTTAACTATATAGTATTGATTATTATATATGATAGAACAAAATATCAAACTCAAGATTCTCTATAGTATATATATCAAACAATCACAGTACTCATATTATATAGATTTTCCTGTTTAATATGTTAATATTGAATACAATATAAGCAATAAAATATACACCCACTAGTAATACATAATTATTAGAAGATTAATACATAAAAGTTATTTTAATTATTACGTAATTATTAATTATTAGGTACCTATTTAATAATTTCGCTTTATCAAAAATATAATGTATGATAAATATACGTATAAATATTTAACATTACATAGTTATTACAATGATAATACATAATACACTCGAGGAATTAAAACCAAATTATTTACAACTAATTTAAAAAATGTAAAAATTTAATTATTAGTAATATCTATATCGTTCATATATTCAATAATTTATTATTATTTAATATAAATACATGGTAATTAATAAATATACATACCACTATATTACAAATATAAATGTTATGGATTTTAAAATGTGCTATTCAATTGCTCTATGTGAGCAGATTCGATAATCCATCTATTTTTTTATGATTTCAATAGAAAACTCAAATATTATCTGAATATCATTAACAGAATTATTTCAGTTTAATTGATGAATAACCTATAAACTATTACAATAATGTCAAATGTGTATAGCATATATACTTATCGTTTGTAATTTACAAGATGTGAAATTACGACTGGATTTTGACAATAAAAAATGAATAAAACAGTTTTTACATGAAATCTTAAAAGCACTTTGAAGACACATTATAAACGTTAGTGTATCAAATTAACACACCTGATAATAAATATCAAACTGATTAAAGACAAATTAGATTTAGAAGCATTATTAACTAAATTAGATAAATATGTGGTTCGCTCTGTGTAGCATTAGATAAAAATTACAAAAATTAGAAGTAAGGAAAGCGCTATATTGCCGCAAGCGGTTTCCTTACTTTTATAGAAAAAGTTAGGACTCATACCAAATTGAGATTTTTAGCACGTGATATGACATTTTGGAAATAAGTTGAAGATTTTATTTATTTTGAAAGGGAGAAGAAGATTAAGTTTTTTCGTCATATGAAAATTTTATAAATTGATAAAAGACGGAGAAATTAACCCTAACCCTAACCCTTTGATTATTCTTAAAATTTCTAGAATGTAAAAAATCTTATAGTGGCTATAAAATCATTTACGTAAGTATGAAACGTATACAGAACATGTATTAAACTCCAATCAATCAATTCAATTTAATAATAACCCTTTACTTTTCAACTGAAATGATTAGACGAATTATCGAATCTCATGAAACATTTTAATAACACTTTATAAAATATAAATTCTGGACAAATTTGTTGTTAGAAGTTGTTCTACCCCTTATTTAATATGCTCCATCTTTCGAGAAATTTTAGTTCACATCACGTGTAGAATATTATTTAATTTCTAGTTTTCATATATTGTATAATCTTTCTATCGACTATGATCGCAGCTATTGACCAAAACGTCGACGTTATTTAGATATATTCTGGCCAAGCAGTTTCTAAGAGGTTATGAACATACATCGCATTCTTTATAAATATTAGTTTATAAATATCTATAGATATCTTTAGACTAAAATAGACAAAAGATTTAAAATGTTTAATATCACTGGAATATATTTCAGATTCTGTCCGAAGCTATTTTCCACCAAACGATACTATGAACCATATACCATGTACAACGATACTATTCACAACAAAACCATGTATTATTCGAGTATTGTTTGGATAATGGTTTCCGTTTAAAACTGAAATATATTCCAGTGATATTAAAAATTGTGCGTTTTTTTGTTTATTTTATACTAATAATATAAAGAAGACAATGAATATTTTCAATATCTTTAGTCATCTATAAAAATACATACTACAAAAGAAACCTATACATAAATATACATATATATGGATTCAGAAAATTCAGTCTTAAAAAGTTAAATTAATTACGAAGCACTCTATAAATGAACTGAGGGTTGGTTTATATATAATAGTTATTGGTTCTAGAAAAGACTTTAAATTGGTCTTCTGTACCATCTACATATATTATCTATGTTATTCGTATTATTCTGATATTATTATTTTTTAGAATTTATTTCATAAAGAAACCCATATAAATATAGATTTTATTTGAAGTATGATTAAACATATACAAGGTTTTCTTAGAAATCCTACATGTTTTTAATTTTAAATACACTTATTTAAAAAAATCTATTATCAAATAAAAATAATCATTTAACTACTAAAAAAGGAAACCAATAAACATATATATCAGGGGTTTTTTAAGGTGTATTTAGGGACCCGATTTTGGTCCCTAGAATTGTAAATTGAGTCTCTAGAATTGAAAATCGGGTCCCTAGAATCAGAGAAAAAATTAAAAGACCTCTAATTATGAAATTTAGATGGACATTTTTGGGTCCCTCCAACTGCCTACAGGGTCCCTAACATTTTTCTTAAAAAAAGCACTGATATATTCCGAACGTTTAAAATCTATTTACATGTAAGACATCATTTTAAGAATTAGGTACAACTATACATCTTTATTAAAAATGAAGAATTTAAATTTTTCGTATGTGTATAATAAAACCTTGTATAAATTCATATATATATTGAAGCATGAAAAAGAATAAAAAGTATCTGTAAGTATTACAATATAACTATATAATATTTTATAACATATGTTTACACAGGGTATTTACTATTATGACAGCAGGAAGACTTTCAAACTGAAATTTTAAAATGTCTTCAAACAGGAAATGTCATTCTGTTAATGCACCAAAAATGGATTTTTTAATATAAAAAATGCAAGTCAGGAAACAGCACATATTTGTATTTCTTATATTCCCAACATACCCTGATTTATAGTAGATGGTTTCTACGTTAAAGGAAAATTCAGGATTCCATAATCGATTTTGCAATATGCTAATGATTATCCGCAAATAGCGATTAAATGTTCAAATTGTGGAATTTAGAAAAAACGATCCGATCCAATTAAAATATTTTATTTGATATTTCTATTCTAGACAAAAGGTTTTTCTAAACATCAAAATTCTTTAAACTAGCAGAGTAACGTCTGATACCTCTTTCGTCCATTACTAATGTCTAATGTTATTCCGCACATATTATGTTACAGAATATAATGAGATCTACTATTTAGTGAAGCAGAAGTATAAAAGTATTTAAGATTGATATTTAAATCTTTTACAATTTAATAGTAGGTACATATGTTATAAATAAATCTATAAGAATAACGTTATTTCAATATTTATACTAATTACTATACATTATAAATTATGAAACAAATGTATTTAGTAATCGAGTGAGTTGAGTCGGGTGGGGTAACTGACGGATCCATTATCACAGTTCAAATAATCATAATTTTTAATAAAGTATTAATCTTATTACATTACATTCTATTAAAATAATATTTATTACTATATTTTGTAGATTATGGTGTATTTTTGCATTCTAATAAAGTTAAAAGTTAAACCATGCTACAAATTTTACACAGAAATTTTATCATATTTCTCACACATTTAATATATAGTATATAATATATATATACTTCTTTTCAATATTAATTGGAATTTTATTTATTAACACCAAATGTGGCGTTAAAATAAGAATGTAGATTGCATTATATAAGGTACATATTTTATTCTATCATATTAAGGGAATTCCATATTTTCTAAAATAAATTATGTAGGCTAAAATTCCTATTCATTTTTAATATTTCAATTTTTTTAATAGAATTTGTATAATTAAATAGTTTGTGAATTATACATTTATTTAATAATACCTATATACGTTTTTAAATTACAAATTGTTACACTAATTATCTATTTTACTTTATTTATATAAGCTATATTTTTAGTTAGCGCTGCTTTTGTCACTAATTGTATTTCTCAAATTCTATATATCTTACAAAATAGTTCTGGAGGGGTGCTTTGATGTAAAATCGGGTGTTTCCATTGAAACATACACATTTTCAAATAATTAGCAGCGAGCCCTTAAGTTAATATTAACGATATGTTCAATGATTCAACAATTATTTTATATTTGAGTGAGTAAAATTTTCATTTAAAATTTATATTGAATATGTGTATATATATTTTTTAAATAGTTAATATGAAACTCAGTTTATTAATTATTTTATCATTTAGATATTTAAAATATTATCAGCTCAAGAGATACACATTTTGATACTACATATTTTATTCCGCGCTTATAATATTATTCACCAAGGATGTAAGTAAATTAATATAATTAACAGAAACATCTAAACATTTTAAGAGAACTCCGGGAATAGTAACTGTACAGAAAAAGTAGATACCTACTCACTGTCAGAAAATATTAAATCACACAAGAAAGAATTCTGTGGTCACCTGGGATTGGCGCTCCAGAACTGGACTTGGTTTAATTTCTATTAGTCATGCTTAGTATGAGTGCAAGTTGCGCTGAAGACTGGATATTCCCAGTTTTCATCTAAAAATATGTTTAACACCTGCAGGAATGCTAGATCCAGATAGATCCATATAGTTAATAATATTTTCAACGCATAAAACGTAGACGTTATTAATAAATATATTTTATAATGTCATTTTATAAAAAACAAAATATTTTTAATTATAACATCTATTATTATATTTTGGTATGATTCATATTGGACTAAAGAAGACAAAATAATTATTTCTACAGCATAATATATCTGTATCCGTTATATATTATAGACGAAAGTTTGAAGTATTAATCCATAATAATTTATATGACATGTCTGACAGAGGAAGTATACATATTATACTCTGCATATATCCTTCTTGTTAATTATCGGACAAAAACTATTCGTATCATATATATTTATATTAATAGCTAACTAAAATATCAAGTTATTTAAGGTCATAAACGAAATTACGGCTTTATTGCAAAGTTTTGAATTGTAAAAAAGAAGCGACCTTTACTTCTAAAAGGCGGCTTAAAATAGCTGCTTTCATTAGTAAGTAAAGCAGTGGCAACATAGGGGGACTTTTGTTGATCTTGATCCCTTATTCCGGAATTATTTGAAGTAAGGATTTTTATAGTATTACTGATATGTCGAATATTAAGCGATCAATCATACTACCGAATTATTTCTTCTCGCACTTCAGGGGTCAATATTGCCGTATGAAATATTTGAGAAAATATAAACTATAGCATAAATACTATATATTGTATTTTGAAGACGTTTAGTTAAACAAAATGTAATATTTTTTAATGCGAACTATATTAAAAAAGAAGTTTTACTGATTAATACATTTTTGTCAATAACTACTCGTATTACAGCATTGTTCAAATTTCAATATTTATAATTTATTATAAATCCCAATATATTAGACCGGGATCCCAGAGGGTTTTAATCAAAATATTTGGTGCAAAAGGTTTGATACTTTTATCAAGTAATATTATTATCTATAGGATGATCAAATATATAAATTTTAAGTTGCAGAAATTGTACATTATTTTTTTATGGGCAGTTTAGTGTTTTTTCTACATATACATATTAAAGAATAGGAGAAACTTTTATGGTTTCACCCAAATTTCATGAAAATGCACATTTAAAAAAATGTATTCATATTTTTGAATAAATTGATGCATATCATTTTAGTCATCTAAATGTTTTCTAAATATTAAAAGCAAAATTAGATTGATAAGTTATGCTTATCATTTTCTAAAAACATATTTAATATTAGTACTAAAGCCTATTCTAGCTTGAGAACTTATATTCAAATGTTTCTAGAAAATAATTAGTATGACTTATCCATCTAATTTTGCTTGTAAGTAGAAAACGTTTAGAAGAATAAAATGATATGCAGCAATTTATTCAAAAAATGTGAATAACATCTTTATTTGCTTTAAAATTTGCATTTTCATGAAATTGGGGTGAAACTATAGAAATTTCTCCTATTCTTTAATATATAAAAAACACTAAAAATGCTCATAAAAAATAATGTACAATTTCTACAACTTAAGACTTACATATTTGGTCATCCAATGGATCATATTACTTGATAGAAGTATCAAACCTTTTTCACTAAATATTTTGATTAAAACCCTCTGGGATACCAATATTTTATGGTGTAATACGAGACTCGTATAACTTGAAATTATGCATATCACAGAGTAATTATACACGCAGAGCTTCGACTCATCGATTCTTTATGCGGGTTTAATACTATTTAATGATCCGAAAGCTTTTTGCATAATAACATTTTAAAATCTGACATTAGTGAACAGTTTTTAAGTAACATTTTTTTAGATATAAATGTAATAAATTATATTTTACAGACAACAAACATTATGTTGAAATTGCTTGAATATTGATATTTTATCTTAAGATTTATTTAATACCACTTTTAATTTGTCCATTCATATACAATTATTAACATACATACAAATACGATTTTCAATTTATGACAATTCACAGGCGTGCTTGACATGAATAAGAGTCAAAACTCTATGTTCAGATGTTATGCGTTTAACTAGACACTCTTCCTTGTATTTCTCGAGTGTTGAAATGTGTTGACCTTATTATATTCATACCATAAAATAACAAGTGTAAAATAATTAGTGTAAAATTAAATAATCTTTCGTCTTTGGCAGTTTTCTATTCTTTTTCAAAAATTTATCAACTATAGGTATTTTTGTAGAGAAGCTTGTCCGACAACTCCAAGTAATAACGTTCCCTCATACGGTGTTGGTCTATACTCATCCATCTTTTCATCTTTTTTTTCTACATTTTGGTTTTGTGGCTTATTTTTAGTTTTCTACTTCCCCTCTTATTGCTTATTAAATATAATAGCATAATTAAGCATGAATATGTTGAACAATAACAAAGCTAGTCATGTCTGAAATACATTACTTAATATATGTAATTATTATATATAATATACGTAAGCACATAAGTAAATGTTAAGAATGAACAATATTTCACAGAGTATGATGTAATTCTATACAAAAAATATGGAAGTATAACAAAAATACAACTTTCAATGATCATCTCTAATTTCGGTATTTATTATTAAAAAAATACAATTTATTTCCAACAATATATTATATAAAAAAACAGTACGCATAGTATACAGGAAAAACCAATAAAGAGGATTATTATTTATTTTATATTAATTTTACACATTTTTAGAGTTTACATTACATAGACAAAACAAAAACAACGTTAGGCATGAGATTTTGATTTATAAACTAATATGATAATATGGAGTAAAGGTGCTTTAAGGACAAGTTATTATAATCTAGTGAAACGAGGACATAGGACATGAGTGTTTTTGGAGTAAATTAAAGATATCAAATTATGAAATACTGATTGATGTAACTTCTTGATTGAGCTGAATTTTCGATAATTGAGTTGATAGTTATCAATCAACTGGAATGAGAAAATTGTGTTTTACTTTATCTTGATTGTTGAAATAGGAACCTATGGTTATTTAGCAAGAAAAAATGAAAATTATGTTTATAACAACTAAAACGCATTTTATTATTAGGTAGACTACCAGTTTTTCGCGGAATTTTGAATTTCATTTTTACAATTACTTATGCATATTCTTAATTTTTATACATATATATATTTGAGCACGGAAAATGTTTTCGGGATGTTTGTATGTTATATCAAAATTGCCATTAATTGCTTTATTATAACTAATTTATTAACATTTGAATTATCAGGACATATTGAATTTAGTTAACTCTTTAAATAGCATTATTTTGATGAATATTATGCATGTAATTATTTAGATTTGAAAAAAAAAAAAAATCTCATTCAACATGAATTCTAAATGTGAACAAAATATGTTCTTGAAGTATTGTTAACAATATAATCTATGTATTTTTCAAAAAATAAATTGTTAGTAAAAAGCATAGACAAATAACTATATGACAAATATAGTTATTTTTATCTTAATTTAAACTATATGTATCTATGTCTTCAAAACTTTAAATGCAGGAGATTATTTAATCGAAGTTTAGTTGTATAATATTAGTTTTTTGGTAAAATAAAATTTAATATCATTAACGGGAATCTTACCTCACGCCATTTATCTTATTAGTTATTCATCAACTTTAAATAGATTCATATATTATATAATTGTTTTAAAATTTACCTCCTTACATAAAATAAAACTAAAAACTAAAATATGATGCATAATTATCATAAACTTGCCAGTAATTTATAAAATTGTGTACCATATTATTTATTATATAATATTATTAAACGGTATATACCTAGTCTTAATATTATATATACGATCGATATAAGAATAAGTTAGGCTACAAAATTATAAACGTATATGCGATGTTGATTTTTATATAAATATTTAATATTATTGTAAATTCATAAGTGTATCCTGTTATTCATAGACTAAACCCAATAGAACCAAACTATATCAGCATAATCAAATAGATAGTATAATATTTTTATCAATCGAATATTTATACTGGCGTTTCTTATTGAAGGGGAGACGTTTAATTAAACAGAATAACATGTGATTTAAAGTGTAAAATAATCTTCAATAAGTAGGAAAATTTCAATCTAAATTAATACAATATGTAGATACATTCTTAGATTTCTATTGAAGAAGCGTTTATTTAACATGTACAGTGTTATTTGACTGTGGAACATTTTGGGACATAGGTACATTTATTGGAGATTATTAAATCATCAGGTTTTATTTTGAAACAAACTATTTTTTACTCAGTGTAATTTATAATTTACATTTGAGTTAATATTTACTAGTAGTGAGTTAATATCTTTTAATATATATATGCATACCTTTAAAACACCTAGCACTAAGCTAAATACCCAATACGATTGAAATTAATAGCATCAATAAGATTAAGCAAAAATTCTTAAGAATGCATCAAACAAAAAGTCTATTTGTTATAAAAAGTTAAACGTTTAAATGTATTTTATATAACAAAAACCACTGAATTCCGTCTTATTACAAATTATTAAAAGTATTTGAGACATAAAAAACACATCGGAGGCAACTGTAGTCTTAACAAATCAACGATATCAATATTTATAAAAAATATAATATAAACTGTAATGATTTATTTATCTATACATTTTATAAACGTTGTTTGCGCAACTCTCTGCACTGTTAACATAAAATGGGGAAACATATTTCAATAAATATAAACATTTATAGATAAATGATGAATACAAAGATAAAAAGCATATTTAAAATAAATCTCAGTGGATAATCGTATCAGCAAAATTGTAATTATTGAAAAGTATTCATGCTATCTACAAAGTGCAAGTATAAACTAACAACACACATGGCGATGGTCAACGCGTACGTTTTTGCAAACTATTTCATGTAATTTAATAGGCAAAAATAATAATAAATATTATGAATATTTATGGGTAAATCATTTTATGTTTTACATACTTTTAATAACAACATAACGTCTATTAAATGTTGTGAGTAGTTATATTTTGAGAATTTTGTAGACAAAAGTAGATTTACGATAATAATTCCATTTTTATAAATAAATAATAATATATAATGACATATTTTAAATATTATAAATATTTATATATTATATATTGAAATAAGTTGAATATTCTCTCAAATAATATTTATATTAATAATATGTTGTAAGTTATTAGTATCTTTTGTGAACATTTTGCATTAAAATATTTGATCGTAAAAAAGTTATTAACAGTTCAACAATTTACTATCTGCTAAAGTACACATCCAATATTGAATACATCCGATGATAACTTACCTTTATCATAAATTAATTACTTCGATTATGTAATCCCTCAAAAGTTTTGATTCAAATCAGAATTTTTTATTTCAGAAGATTACACAATCAACTTTACTCTACGGGTTACGTTCCTCAAGCTTGAAATTAATTGTATAAAGTATTAAACAATTATGAAAAATGATAATATATGAACTAACTGAACAAAATGATATTTTAAACCTGTTTTTATTGTCTCTTAATCAAAGAAAATTCGTTTTGTCCTTATTAATTTTACAATGATGAGGAGCTTCTCAGCGATTTGTACAACCTCGAGTTATTTTCGCATTCCACTAATAATTATAAATCAGTGAAAGATTGTGCGAAGTGTGTACTACCTTTCATAATATACATAAGCAGACGAGACCAGAGCATTTCACTGATTCACAGTTTGCCGAATCGCATTTGGTCGATTGACAGTTTGCCGAATATTTATAAGTAATCATATATTTCATTTGTTATAATTCTATTTTAAAAACTAAAATGGATGATACTAAATCATTAGAGTAAATAAATTACCAAAAAAATTTTTCATGAGATGCCTATACTATAAAAGTGTACAATATGATACATTCTGTTACGCACTTTAGTTTCTTTACATATAAAACTATCAAAACTATTTTTCACTACTTTTTCTACACTTCTCAGTAAATTAATTTGAATGATAACAATGACTTTGTCTCCTGCAAGTAATATAATTTTCAATTTGGTGACTTAACAGTGTGAAAGGTATGTGTGGGAAGGTATTTAATTCATTTAATCTGATTTGTTCAGGTGTCTGATGGATTACAGTTTGATTATTGCATCTCTCTCTAGAAATGGTATAATATAAATGTAGAAATTATTCTCTATCATAGTACTAAAAAATTTAATAATGGCTCAGCAATTACTTCACAAGGCCACAATACTCTCATATTGCTCTTTTTTGACAAGCTATTATTTGCCCTTTTGTTTTATATATCTTTACTTATATAATTCTAATATAGACTAACAAAATAAGAAATACTCGAGTAAAATTAATTACTGTTAATTAGAATTATTTTTCTATGAATAGGTATACATGTAATACATAAATAGTTATATATAAGAAGAGACAAGAATATTGCACCAATTACTTACTGCTTGTCTAATTATTTTTTACTTCGATGTATATTTCAATTAATAAAAAAATTGTAAAAATTTAAATAAGGAAGATGAGCTGGACGGACATGAATTGAAATAATATTGATTTTATTATGAATTATTACTTAAATTTGAGAGATTTTGAACAAAATCCATCCTTATGTCGTAAAAGTCAAACATTTTTGGAGGAATCGACGATCAACAAAAGATGCATAACTATCTGCAAAAAACGTTTAAGAATACCAAACTGTAAAAATAAGAGTGTAAATATATTAAATTAATGTATCTTTAATAATTAAAATTTGCATTTATTTTAATTTGTTTATAAAAGATATGATTTTACTTAAAAGAATGATTACATTCGTTTTCGGTTATATAGCAGTATGAGATATATATTTTCTTACTTAGAAATATGACAACTAAAACATCCGTTTAAAAAATGTAGTAAATTTGTCATTAATATCTATACATCATATTTCAATTATTTATTCATGCGTATTAATTTTGTCATCGAATTTATTAATTAAAAAATTTTGATACCTTGAAAAATATATGCCTAAACGTGTAACATATAACATTTTAATTACATCAATGTTTTCATCCTATTCGTAACTTTTTTTTCTATAAGATTATTAAATAATGATACATTTATTGAATACACACTTTTGTCATTTCATACTCATTATGCAAATACATTTGTGTATATATATATTGGTATATATTGATGAATCATTTTCTAAACTTTTTAATACAAAACAAATAAGTTAATATACTATGTTTTTAAATATATTAGTATATTTACAATACCGATTAACATTTAAAAAGTATTATGTTGTAAAATAATATCAGTTATTTTAGGTAATAAGTAATTTTCTAATTAAATTATGATTAACAGAAATTAACATTGAATAGAAAAAAAATGTTTAATTTAAAAATAACTATTTAATTATAATTATTAATTACAAAATAGGTAATTCTTTACAACATTGAACAAATTTTACTAGCATGAAGTATGAGATTAACCAGTGGTACCAACATTAACGCTTGCTTAAAATAAAGTAGAAATTACTTAAAATATGTCTTTAATTTATATAGATTTGACTTCTTAAATTTTGGACTTATTAGTGTGTCACAATTTCACAACCAGTTAAATATAACAATTTATATTCAGTTGATTATGTATCTTATTCCTATTAGAGTAGTGAATGGTTTCCACCATTCCATATATTTGAGTGTATACATCTTAATAATTCAGACATATATGATTTAATTTACAACCAATTTACCTGACACTGTCTGTATTACTTAAATTTCATTTCTTTCCCTTGTATTACTCGGGGGTAAAAGAGCTTTATAGAAAGTTTTCAGTAATATTACAAGGTATAATATTACACTGTATAATAACGCTATCAATCACTATAAAATTACAAGTAATTTAATAAGCCACAAGCAAAAAAACAAACATTATAAAATATACACATTTAGGATTTTGTTCGAATTTATCTGTTGCATAAATTACTAATAATGATATCTCAGGACTGAGAGCTATAAGTAATTGTTATCAATAGTAAAAGGAATTACTCAAATTGTAAAATTATTCGAAGCAAAACCTAACACTTACAAGGCTTAATACCCACATAAACCTTCCAATCACGTTCTGTAGGCAGATTTGAGAAAAATTAAATGTACATCAAATATTGCCTCTTATGTTAAAAATAATCATATAAATACTTTGCTTGTGATTTAATTTTAATTACATATTTAATTCGAAATCCCAACATTAAAATTAACACGAAGAATTCTTCAACATAACAATTCCATTACCGGCATACTGCAGAGTAAGAGCAGCATTGATATTCATCTGAAAAATATGTGTAAAATTATTATTTTTATATTAGGAAGTCGAGAAATTATCGTTTCAGAAATGTACTTTGTACCATAATAATTTAGGAATAAAGTCAACGTTTTGTCTTTTCTTTATTAAATGGACTATATTTTCGACTTTTAATTCCTTAAGAAAATCAATATCCAAATTGCTATAAAAGTTCTTGTAATTTTAAACAAAAATTACATGTATGTATATATGTATATATGTAAACACAAACAAAAATAATATGTTAGCTAAAATTGAATTTAACATACACTGTACACAACATACAACTTTGAAGAAATACTCAGTATTTTTTTCAACTTAGGAAATTTTACGAAATATATTTAAAAATCATCGAGATAAAATTGTATTTTTGAAATTTTATACGTTATTTACCTCGTTAGTTACCTTTAAATGACTTTTTTAGATTCAATTCAAAAGCTTTTTCTATTTTTTATCAATATATTACCGTTACTAAACGACAGTTTTTGAGTCTGAATAATACTTGTATTCCGAATAATTTCCTGTCCACAACATTTTAATCATTATACATTACTCCCATACTTATAGAAAATGTCAAAATCTAAAAAAAAACATAGAGGATGAATATATGTAAAAAGTGAATGTTATTCGAATATTTACTCGAATAGTTTTTAGATATGTCGTCCATTGTAGCAATTTATTTTTACATGATCACATCGCGTTTTTACTTTTATAAACCATTTCAGTCTTTGTTTTCTTTGCGTATAGACTGAAAAGAAACATTACATAAAATCTTAACGTACATTAAGAAAAGGAGCATATATTTTGTTCAAATATTTAAACACAAGAACAGAAAAGAGAGATTATGATGAATTTGAATTATTAAAATAAGGTACTGTATTTAAATGATTTCTTAGAATATAAGCTATATTGTTATCAAGTTTTAAAATAAATTAGGATATGTTTGCTTTATGTTTTTGCTACAAATTAATTGCAAAATATTTAATACGTAAGCTAAATATTTCAGAATAGTCACACCAGACTATACATTATGCTGACATATTTTTTTAATATAGGCGAATCATTATTGTTTTATAATTATATTTTCTAATCTGAAATAAAAAAAACATCCGTTTAATATTATTTATATTAACATATCAAAATTTGTGAAATATAAGTCAATCTTCTTCAATTAATTTTTTTGACAAACTCTTCTCTACATTTACAATTAACTATACGATTAAATCCAAATATATGTGTTAATATATGTTTCGGATATATAAAAAAATATGCTGCAGAACATAGGAATATATATTGATTTTCCCAATCAAATTTGTACGAACAACAGATCAAATTGGACATAACTACATCAAATATGAATTTAAATTTTTGGTGGACAGCAAATGTGTAAATAAAGAGGTCATATTCAACATACGTACATCAAATCCGAAATCAATTTTTTAGTGGACAGCAAATTTGGATATAATGTAATGAAATGTGACATACGGAATTCAAATTTGACATACAATAATCAAATTCAACAATTTATTCCTACACTACTCGTATATTAACGAGTATATGTAATTATTAATTTTAAATGTACTTGTAATTATCTAATGTCCTGTAATACTCTGTGTATATGTAAGGTAATCATAGTGTAATGAATGACTGATGTACACATTTATGTCCCATTTATTAATAGAATATATAAAACGTGATTATTCATTTTAATAGGTACGTGATGTACATATAGCTTCATTTAAAGGTCACAGATTCTTGGATTTCACTCCTTCGTAAAAGTTACAATAATGCTGAAGAATATTTCGAACAGTTGTAAATTTTTACTCTTTGGTAAATTAATGTTGTTATATATTTTCTGTGCAAATTAAACTTTTCTTTTAACCCTTTGACACCGAGATGACGCGACGTTTGCGTCATTAGAAATGTGTTGTTTAGCACCGGGATGCCGCAAATGCTGCGTCATTTTAAATACAACTAATGCTAAAATTCTATACATTCTACTTGTATATCCGGTGCCCAGCAAACCTTTTGTGGAC
>JAYRBW010112336.1:0-17975 GCA_036023295.1 Invenusta paracnida
ATAACTCACTTATTTAATAAATAACTCACTTATTTAATGAATAACTCACTTATTTAATAAATAACTCACTTATTTAAAAATAACTCACTTATTTAATAAATATGTCACTTATTTAATAAATAAGTCACTTATTTAATAAATAAATTACATATACGTGACTGAACCCTTTGGTCCGCCATAATAATACACATATGTTCTTATAACTTAAATAAATGATCCGTTCAGAGCAAAATAAATACTTTTATATGGATTGACTTCTGCTTTTATCTAGCTGAACACTATATTTGATAAGTAAATAATTATAAATACGAAAAATACGAACTCATTAGTTTAATCCAAAGTTTGTGTTAAGTGTCTTTATTGCATTAAAGAATATATTGTATTGAATTATTTACATATTAAATTTTTATAAAATAATCAAACTTACTACTTTTTTTAAATTTAACACTGGAAGAAGTCAATTTTGGATTTGTAGGTTTGATATTTTAATTCTAAATTCCTCAAAAGTGAATAACGAATTTACCAGAAGTAAGAGAATACAGGTTAACAATCGAGATGTGTATTGTGCTCCGTTAACTGTAGCAGTGCATTCAAGTAAACATACAACATTAATATAACAGGCAAGAACACAGTGAATACAATTAACTAAATAACATAAATAATGTAAGTAGATGACGAAACTACAAAGTCACCATAAAACATCCTTTATAAAAAAAATTTTAGCTGTTTATGATATCTGTTTATAATTTATTGGAAATTTTTTAATTTAACGTTTATTTCTTTTTATATTTTATTAATATTTCATCTTAGTGATGCCGTAAAATTTAAGAGAATAGTTTAATAGATGAAGATTATAATATAACTCAGCAAGGTTTTCAATTATTATGATTGGTTTAAAAAATCATTATTGAATATAACAAAAAAATACAATTGAAATAAAAATTAACTGATGACACTACAGATTTTTTTATTACACATGTAATGACGAAGAATATACATTATTTTACAAAACTAAAAAGAATTATTTAAATGTAATAATTATTTTCTTTATATACTGAACATTTTTTTACGTAAATTCCGTAATTTTACATATCATTGCATTTTTTTTAATAATACGTCATTTGCCAAACATATTATTATACGTAAAATTACGCAATTTTTTTAAATAACGTAACTTATATGAACATGAAAAAATAAGAAAACCATAATCAAAATACGTATTATAGTACGTGAAAGTTGACATGTTGAATATTGTGACTTTATGTTATTTTTTAGAGAGAGACGCAATGAAGCTCTTTTGCTCATTAGCCAATTAAAAGAAGTCAATTATAGAGAAACATCGAAGTTTGAAACGCATATAAAAACATTCTTGAGTGTTAAATATACGAAAAAGTGATATTTCATGTTGAGAAATAAAAGAACGGGTTTCATTGAACTGCACAAGCAAAAGGTATTGTCAAACATGAAGTTGTTTATAGTATCATTTTGTGAATTGTATCAATGTAAATATATAAAAGAGTACAAAAAATATTAAAATAGTATTAATTAAATGTACTTATTTTACTTCAATTTTGTTTAAATTAATTATTTCTAAAGTTGGTTTGACATTTAATGCTGTTACAAAAAAACATATCTAATTTCTATTTTTTTCTGAAATAAAAATGCACTTCTCAAGGGTATAAAATACAAATATAAAAAATTATCAAAATAATATATTATGGTGTTTTTGAAGTATTACTTTTTGATTGACAGTCACAGATATTTTTCTATTTTGGTAAAAAGATACTTAATAATAATTATTAAGAAACTGTTTGACATCTTTAAATTATATTTAATGAATGTACGTGGAATATTGCCAAGAGTGTATCTAATTTCCAATTTAACAAATATTCTGTACCTAGTTATTGATACATTTTGTAAATCAGCCTCAAATAATTTACGACATTAAAATGAAAGTCGCATGACCTGATATGCTGTAAACCTTATAAAAAGTACCTAAAATGAGATTATATCATGCCTGTTCTTCCAAATTGCTTATCATTAAAATATATACATAATTTGTGTCACATCACTTCATATTTGCGTTAACATTCCCTTATATCGCTGCAGCTACACTATGAAGTCAGTATTGAGAAGTTCTTTCCAGGTTCTTTCCAGTTCTTTCCAGTTCTTTACAACTCATATATATGTATATAAAATAACCGAATTATTGAAAGTTTCTACGCGCTCCCGGCCCGTGACCTTTCTTTTCAGATGAACTCATCAAACAGCAGCACTAACCAACGGGTACCCCTATGGCCCTATGGAGTCAGTCCTTGGGATCTACTACGAGATTGCCAAACACAACCTCCTACTCCAAGCTCCCAGCTCTATTGCACAATGTCCACCATTCTGGGAGTTGTTTCAGCTTATTTATTTCCAATTATCGGAACTTTTGGAGTCTTCAACAACCTTCAAATTGTCTACATCATGCTTTTCCGAATGTTACGACATCAAGCATCACGACAATTTGTCTACTTGACCTGCCTTGCGATGGCCGTTGATCGAACACTGACAATGTTTATGCCGTTTCGTTTCCGAAACATTCAGCCACGAGCAGCTTGGGTAACCTGTTTCCTTATAACACTCCTGGGAATTGCACTCACACTTCCATTTCTTATTCTCATGGGACATTTCATGAATTCGCGTGGCCTTATTGGTTGCTGGTTAATTGAGCCGAATATTTTTTGGCATTTTCTGCAGATGCTTTACTGTAATACTGGAATTCTTCAATCACTGATCCTCATCATCAGCAATATAGCGCTGATACTAAAACTTCGTGAAGCTCGCGACAAGCGGTTGAGAATGATGTTTCCAACGCGGTCAACGTCTAAAGTTTCCACTGAGAAGACCACAACAAGTGAAATATCCGCTTGTGTCACAATTTTGATTATCTCTGGTGTCTTTTTTGCCACTTCTTTGCCACAGAACACCTGCTACATATTGGCATTTCTCACTGAACGACTTGCGATAGATAAGTCTCCTGTAAGGTTTTATTTTAACCTTGCGGATATTCTCTGGCAAAGCTTCTTTATTCAAGAAAGTCTGAATTGGGTCATTTATCTGGCTCGCATGAAAGCTTTTCGGATTGAGGTATTCCGCATCATCGGACGAAAGTCTACCCCAACTGAAGCTAGATCCAACTAGAGTAAATAATAATGTAAATTATTTAATGCACAATAAATCTTTTACAGTAGCTAATATAAACTATATTACGATTATGTTTATTTTATGAATTAAAAAAATTTCCATCGCAGATAATTCCATTTATATCCTGCACTCTCTCATAGTCATTTGCACCAACGGTTACTTGAATGTTAAAACATGACTTGTTTAGTTATATTTATTTTATGAGAAAATTGTGTATACCTATGATAAAATGCTTATCGCACTAAAATGTTGGTTTTCGAAACACATATAAATGAATGGGTTTGACTCATTTTAAACTGCTTGAATGGTAGAGAACAACTTAGGGTCGAATTCAGGGTAGATAGCCTAGTTCTCAAGAAACAAACTCTGCACAGACTAGTTAGTGGTTTCCGTATGTTTTTGTCTGTCAAAACAATGATAATTGCCCCAGAAGAAGTATTTGAGAAAGTTCGGCAATTGGACCTTCTGCTATTATATATTGTTAGATTTATTTATTTATTAAACTGGCACCTATCTGATTATACCTATATTAATCTACATATATACCTTAAAAATATCCATTTATGCAGAAAAATGCGTTTGTACTTTTCTATGATAGATTCACGGTACAGACGATTTTCAGATATCCAAACACAACAAGATAATGCTTAAAGAGAGATTTTCCGAACTCTACATATATCGTGTTATCTACTTGTTAGCCGCACTCATAATACTTTATTAATCTGCATTTATATAACTGGGTTATTATTTTAAAATTATTGTATTATTTTATGTAATATATACTTATGTCTAGTTTAGTTTAGTTTACTAGTTCTTCATGTTGTCAAAGCTTTAGCAAAAAACCTTGTTTCTAAATACACACATATTCCTGAGTGAGTTTGCAACTTTTCTCCATTTTTATGGTACACTATATTTGAGATAATAAGATAAGGCAAGACAAAGATTATTACAGAAAATAAGCAAATATAATTCAAATGTTTGCCGATTTGTTTATGTCAATAAGGTTAGGGGTGACTGTGGCAAAAAAATCAATCCGAAACCATTAGCACCATAGATATGGATTATATATTTTTTTATCTCTATCTTTTGTAGATAGAAAAAGAGGGCTATTTATATCTATGATTAGCACAATCTTAGAAATGGATATTAACAGCTAGAAGATAAAATACTTCTCTCCGTGTATCATGTAGACGCATAGCAAAAATTAATTTGAATGCATTTATGTTGAATCTTTCGAGAACATCAAAGGCAGAATAGGTGGGCGCACATAACATTTATTGAATAACATTAATTCAGAAGTAAAATTCTATGATTTTGAATACTTTTGATATGTTAAAACCTTTCAACGAGACCTTTTACTGCCCTAGTAGAAATTCACGTTGTAAATTCACGCTTTAAACATATACATATATATTTAAATTTGATACATTTATATTATCTATGTCTTTAGTTCCATTTCTAAGAGCCTAATCAAGAGGACAGTGAAAAGCTCACATCAATAAAAGATTTTTGTTGTTTCATGTTTATCAAAGCACTAAATCAAGAGATATATCTTCTTAAGCTGTGATGAAATGAAAAGCAATTGCCATGAAACAAATTAAAGGATCTACGCCTGTCTATATCCGAAGAAAGATGACTGATATTGAGATAATATATACTTTAAAGTTAATTTATGTAGGAAAACAAAACTAAGAACAAATTGCATCGATTCAAATTCACAATGTTCTCATATTTTTTCAGATTTTAAGTAATACTGAAATCGAAATACCAATGAAACATTAACTTACTAAAATGAATATCAAATTTATAAGATAGTTATATTTTCTAACATCTACAAAGTGTTTAATTTAATACATATAAATCTTTAAAAAAATACATAATAATTCCCATGGCTTCAGATGTAGGGGATATTTAATGTAACTTTTTGCTACTATAAGCTTTTTATTTAAAAAAATATATATATATTGTTTGTTTTACAATATTTAATTTGAATGCTTTATATTTCTCATGTTTTATGTACATATGTGTTTTATTGATACACACAGTGTGTCATGTCAATTATATATATTTAAAAATTTAAAGAAACGATCATCAAAGATGAAAAATAATTAAAGGCGTGTATATATTTCTAATTAATCCAACATGTTTGAAGGATAATTAATTTTCTCAACATTTTCATTTAGTTCATCAATCATTCTTGTATATGTATGTATATATATTATAGAAATCAAAATTATCTCACCTCACTGCTGGTTGATAAAAGAAATATATATATACAGCAGCAAACACCTAATAAATGTGCTTGTTAATGTTATCCTTTTATTGTCCCTTTGTATATTTTAATGGAATTTTGTATGGGAACCAGTATAGTTGAATCTAAAAAAATAAAATTCTAAACCGTGTTTGCACAGTTAATATAAATTATTTAAAGAGGATTTATAAAGTTAAAACTGGTCAAATAATGTATTCCCTGCGTTAGAAATGAATTATGGACTACATAATAGTAGCTAGTAATAATTAAATAAAACAATGATTTATTTATCGATATTTTAACTTTTAACGGTTGATTTAGCGATAATTCACGCTATTCCATAACAAGCTTGCATTTTGTATATATAAAAGTGATTTAAAGCTAAAAATTATGTAAACCAGCTGTATGAAATATTCCTTAAACTGTATTTATTTACTGATATTAGAGAACATTTTGTAAAAACCAGTAATTTATAGACAAAAAGTCAAATTCATATCATTTCATTATTGTTACATTCGCATAATTATTTAGAATTGTTAAAAACAAATATATCTGTCATTTCTTCTGTAGCTAATAAATGTATATCATAAGATCAATTATTTCTCATATTAAATTGAACTTCAAATAATTTTCATAATAGATAAAATATTTTATCATTTTATCAATTTTTTTGACTATAAAAAATTGAAAGGATTTTTTACATTATGTCATTTTTTTAATAAAGCTTATTATCCCAGTCTTTTTATTTGGAGAGAAAAGTAAAGATATTGTTTACGATCTTATTGTGTTCATTGAATATTTTTAAACCTTTGCCGAATTATATAAAATCCTCTAGGTATATATGGAATTAACAACTTAAATTGACTACTATATATATACATATATAGATATTGGATAATTGTAAATCTTATAGGAAAATAAATTAATATCTATGTACTCATATATATCTAGAAAGCAAGTTGATATGCTAAGTCAAGTTAAGTAAAGAAATAGAAAAAGGCAAAAGGCAAAAGACTTTATGGTTTAACGCCAGATAAATAATTCATTCAAGTTATTAGTACTTATATATGTAGAAGCAATATAGAATGAGAATAATGAATATAATATATCAATGTACTTATATAAATTGAAGCTTTTAATTTTACTATTATTTATTGGCTCTGACATTGCTTCATTCCAATAAATTTTGAATGAAAAATAAGTTTTATGTGTTTGAACTTATTAAATTTGCACAGTCATATAAATATTTCATTTTTAAATAATATTTCGAATTCATGTGGCTTTTGCAGATTAATAATAAATGGAACATATATATAGAACATACTCACTGAAGTATCTTCCATTTCTATCTAGCTATTTTGTCCAAGCTCAATTCACAATATTTTGACGAAATACATAGGTTTCAAGTCTGATAATAAATCGCGTAGAATATCTTTCACAGTATAGGTACAACAAAACATTTTTCGTCATTTCCCATTAATTGTTACAAGTTTGTATTAATTGTTATAAAAACATTGGTGTATATTATTCTCAGGTTTACTATTATTTGTAAAAACATTTTATATTCCCCAATAATTATTTATACACACCATCCTTCCCTATAACGCTTATCGATGTTTCATGTATGTAAAGTCTTATAAAGCGGTGTTTTCACAATTGTGTGCACAAATTGATCATTGTATATATATCATATGGACTTTTCCATAATGGTGTGTGTGTGATTAGAATGCATTAGTGGGAATTGAATTGGTACATTTATCTGGCTCGTATGAAAGCCTTTCGGAGGGAGCTATTCCGCATCTTCGGACGAGAGACTAAACTAACGGGAAGTAGATCCAAGTGAATAAATGTCAGGACAAACACTTCCAAACAGGAAAATACTTAATTGTTTGCTTTATCTCATGCGTGGGAGCGTATCATGTATACTTGGATATATCTGATCATGTAAACTTATTTATTTACAATAAACGTTGCAATGAAAGATATTAAATATTTTATATTTAGACATTTATGTATTCTAGGAAAAAATGTATTTAAAATTTAAAGATTTTTTGCATTTTTATTCACTTATATAGACAATTCCTTGAAAATGGAGAAATGTTGTGTATGCAGCTTCTCTATAAGTTTGTATCATTTATCAAATTCAGCAAAACTAGCATTCAAATAATGAAGCAGAGAAACAATACTTACACGTGAGAACGTTATATGGAACAAACACACCTTTTTTGCTAGAAAAGGCTTTGACTTATTCTTCTTATCATTCATGACCAAGGAATTCGCCACGAAAATTTCGGTTTCAACATGTGCAAAATCTAGTTAAAAAATGTTTGTTAGCTTCATTTATGAAATGAATAAATTTTGTTCAAACTGAACTTATACACAGTTAGAAATTATGATGCGCCATTAGGGCCAAGTCTTCAAAGTTGCATTAAATTTAGTTGATTTTGTTACATCTCAAAATATTGAAAATTACAATGTTAAACATATAAAATGTTAATAAAATAATATTTGGGACCTATTCTACACATGTCATAAAATTTGTGCATTTAGCTTTTTTTATTTTTTTTACAAGCTTTCAAACCATTAAATTAATATGATAAATCCTGATATCAGGGATTTAACGTAATGTAATTACCGCAGTACATTAAACATTTAAAGTCCTAGGACTTTCAATTAGCATTGATTGAAATTCAAAAATTGACATATTTCTGTATCTTAGTCAGTTTTAGGAATAACGTTAAAGTTGGAAGTGAACACAAAATGGATCAAGAAAGTTATCTGGAATATCTTATGGATGATGAACACCTATCAATTCTAAACACAATTTACAATACATTTGATAATCTTCAGAGTTCTGAAAATACCTTAGCATTTCATAATAATCAAATATTTGCTTCCACATTTATAACAGCGGCAATCAATGATCATATCGAAGCAGCAATTCCCAAGAGTACAAAATCAAAGGAAGAATGGGCAGTAAGACTAATCAAAGTGGCTTTATGTTTGGAGATCTAGGATGGACGATAACATTTTGAAGGTGTTTAAAGATCCTGATGTGATGGATGTCATGGATCTTAATTATTGCTTCAAATATTTCATAGCTGACCGCAAAAAGGACGGTTCCAAATATCCACCAAGACCACTAAAAGAGATTACAGCAATGTTGCAGCATTATTTCAGATACAAATTTAAAGAAAGTGGTTATTATTTCTAGATAAAGAATTTGATGATTTTAGAAAAGTGCTGGATGCTGAGATAAAGTGAAGTTCGCGTGAAGGAAATGTGAAAGAGTGAAATTGGACGAAGTACCGAAAGTATTAATTGATATCGAAGAATTCACTCCTAATGACTTAAATTACTGTTTGCGCTTCTTTTTCTGTGATGCAAGAAAAACTACTGGTGATCGTTATCCACCGCAAACACAAAAATAAATTTGTAACTCAATTCAATTTTATTTTAATCACTATCTTTCCTGGAACATTTCTATTTTCACTGACAAAGAATTTTGCGAGTGCAGGAAAGTTTTAGATGCGCAGATGAAATTAAGCGCACGCATGGGCTTCGTAAAACCAACACGCAAAGCCAAAGCAATATCCTTAGATAATGAAGAAACCATGTGGCAAAATGGATCTTTTGGCTCGTCAAATGCCAAACAGCTTCTATATACACTTATATATTTTTTGGGACTTCATTTTAGCTTACGTGCCGCTCAAGAACATTGCGATTTGCAGTACGGTTGCACCTCTCAAATTACTTTGAAATACGAATATAATGGCAACGAATATTTGGAATACATAGAACAAGTTTCCAAAAATAAAAAATATGGATTAAAATGCACTCGAATGGAACCGAAATGTACGCGCCTATATTCAAGAAAAAATATTCAGAAAAACGTAATTTATTGTCTATATATCTAAAACTGTTTTACTACATAAACTATTTCACTGCCGTCAAATTTTAAAACGCTATTTTTAAAAAGCTTTAGGGTAGCTGAATATTAGTATTAAACTGCATACAGAGTATTTAGAGTTGAAACTCGTTTTATTTCTTATAGAAATTTACTGCATTGCCTTTGAATAAAAAATATAATTGAATTACGCGAAAATTCCGTTAATGAGTGTTCTTGTGTACGATATTCTTTAGTTGTACACGCGTTGCATCAAAGCTATATATTTTTATGAATAGAAACACATCATTCCCCCCCCCTCTCTCTCTCTTTCTATTCTTTCCATCTCTTCCTTAACCAGGCTACGGGCATTTGACTCCGCAGACCATGTGGGGTCGCATTATCTGCATGATCTACGCGATCCTCGGGATACCCATAATGCTCCTCTTTCTTACCAATGTGGGCGAAGTCATGGCCACTCTTTTCCGCTTTCTCTACTTCAATCTCTGCTGCTGTCGATGCTTTGGACAGGGTCGTAAACAACTTGCCCCGCCTCCTTCTCTCTCTCCGGTACTACCGAAAGTTGAGCTCCCTTCGTCCGCAGTCACTCTGCCGCGGGATAGTTGTGCTTCCTTGTCAAGTAGAAATGGGAGACCTCTGCAGCCACCGTCGCTGCACAACGCTGCGGGCGGTTCTTCCCTGCCCGTTCCACTCTCCCCGAATCTGGGAAGTTGTGACTCACTTCCTCGGACGGAGTCTAGTGAGACCTCTCATGGAAATCAGAAGGGAGGGAAACACGTGGCCTGGAATTCCGGTGGTTATCTAACGAATTCAGCCATGGTTCCGCCACCTAAGGTTGGTGACTACTGCTGAGAAATGTATGAAACTACGTTCTCTCTTTACAGTTACAGTCCTTTTCAGGTTTTTAGACTAAGTTAATTTGTCGGTTAGAATGAAATATTAAACAATTTGATGTTTATCTGATTATTTGGACAATTTTTACTTTTATAAATATTGATTAATAAACGTCACGTATTTTCAAATTAGTTTTAACAAATGTTTATTTCTGTTAAAATCGAATTCTAATTAATAACTAATTAATTAAATAATTAGGAGTAGATAAAAAGGTTAATGAGCAATTTTAATGTATCAAAATGTTCTTACTTCTTTAAAAATAAATCAGTTGACTGAAAAAATTAAATTAAAACAAAATACTATGAAATAACTGTAATTTATTTACTATACGCCTTCTATGCGTTGAATGGAAGTCTAGGTAAGTATCTTTACATATAACTGAACATTATTGAAATTGGAAAATTAATGAAACTCAAACTTGATTCATCAGCTATTTAAGAAATTCTAAATTTAAAATTGTTAATATTTTTTCTTTTGATAAAACGCTTCCTAAAATGTTAATTAATTACAACATACCCCGAGGATGTTTTAAATTAAAGAAATAAGAGATCCGATTACTTTTTTAAATACTCAGCGCAATCGTGGTCGTTTAACTAAATTATATACAATACCTATACTAAATGGAAATGCTATGATCTCAAATAGTCATAATAAATAAAGTTAAAAATGTATTAGCGATTTTCCAGCTTTGAGCATTCATGGCCGAATGCATAATCGATTGAAGCATATGCTTGAATTGATATTTTCGTCAAAAATACCATTTTTTTATATCGGTGCATCCATTTGTGCATCCACTCTATACAAGGAGTTTTAAGCAGACTTCAACCGCATATTTGTCTGTGACTTTTAAATAAAAAAATAAAAAATAGAGCAACTTAAGCTTCCAGTTTAAAAAAATTATGTCTTTCAACTTTTAGTGCTATATTCACTATTGTGCACTTAAAGGGCTGGTCACGTGACCACTCAAAGGGCTGGTCACGTGACCACACTATAAAAATGTACCTTTTTGAAACGGAGTGAACAAACTTTTTCTTATAAAAAATACCTATATCTCTGAAAATCGATGAAATTCCAAGTTATTAAAAAACAACTAGAATAATATATATTTTAGATATTGTTTTATTAAAAAGTAGATAATTTCAAAATTATTTTATTCAATAGAATATTTAAAATCTTTGTAATTTAACTATATATGAGAAGTTTCAGAACAGTATTTTATTAGGAAGTTAAAACATTATTTGAGTTCTCTAATCAGCCCTCCAGAATATGGAAGCGCGAAAAGAGGCCTTTTGTGTAAGCGGATAACATCGTGAAGCATAGACTGAGTTATACAGGGCCTGATTCCACCCATAGAGTTTACATTCAACGTATTATTAACATTCATCAAAGCTGCTGTCTAATATTGAACAAATCCTTTCCCAATGCTTTGAAACTTAACTTTCTTTGGAATTTCTTTTATAGACATTTAAATTCTTGAAAATATTTCAAAGAAATTGTCAAAGAAAGGGAAGTCTGTAAGAAACTTATTTAAAATATAAAATTGTAACAATTTAAATATATTTGATTTCAAATTTCAACGAAAGAATTTTTAAATTCTTTCAAAACAATACAGAATTACAAGAAATTTTAAATTTCAATCTGCCAAAGAAAGACTGAATTGTAAAAAATCTAAGATCTAAAGTTTTGAAGAATGTCTTTAAAAATTTCAAATAACTTTGAAATATAATTATCAGATTTTCATGAATTGTATTAAATAAATAGGTATAGAAAATTTAATAAAATTCAGAGAAGAGTAATTTCTATCAATGAAATGTCAGACATGTTTTTAGCGTTATTTGTCTTCTCTATGTCCTTAAAACTTTGTAACCGTTCCACACAGGTAAGCAACATCATCGTCGAGGACGCGGCAGATTCTGACAACGATGTAGACGACGAAGATGACGAGAACATGGACCTTGTAGTGATTCCAATCTCCGTGATTCTTCTGGTCCTTTTCGTTTACGTGTTGATGGGTGCTGTCCTCTTCCGGGCATGGGAGACAGACTGGGGGCTGATTGATGGAACCTACTTCTCTTTCGTTACACTCTCCACTATCGGGTTTGGGGATCTGGTCCCGGGCAAGGATGGTTTTGAGAAAGTGAGTCTCATTGAGATTTCTGAATTAGTTTCTCTGGAAGGAGAGATTTTCTCTGTTTTACATGTTAAACGGTGACTGATTAAAAAACAGACAAAATTCAAAAGTGTTGGAATGAGATGAGCACTATCCATCAGTATAGTTTTCTTTATCGGCCTGCCTAAAGCCTTTATACAAAGGATTGTGTAAAAACATAATTTCACATAAAAAAATATATTTGACCCAATCATTATTAGGTATTTACTCGAGATATTATAGATATCACGATCATTCGAAATATTTTTCTAAAGTTTCTCAGGGTGAACATTATTTTTTGATATCTACACTGATAACCGAGGTATGGATAGTTTTAGGCCAGAAACAGACTTTTCCTAAATATCTACCACCGACTTGTAATAAATGACTAGGCGGATAATGTCCTCTAATGCGTTAACATTAAAATTGGAAACACAATTTAGATAAATCTAATATAGCAGCCGCCATACTATATATTCGTCCTTATTGTGCTCCTGATACACAGGCAAACATAAGTATTTTTTATAAGTTATTGATTTTTTATTTTTTTTGACAAATCAGGAATAAGCTATCGATTTTTTAGTAAGTGATTATTTTCCGATTTTTCTATTATTCGATGATGCCTTATAGGTTTATTCGTGTAAGAAGCATTTATTTGAAACCGATTAATATAGTTAGACGTTCTAGCATTCTAGTCTCCTATTAAGTTGTATTTATTGAATGAAGTCTATACTAATTACGGAACTATTTTTCATGCAACTGTACCATAGATATTTGTTTTAATACTTCTAATACTTTTAATACTTTTAACACTGACTAATATCTATGAACTGTACATATTGATCAAACATTGTAATTTGCGAATTCTGCACAAAATATATATTATACGATATAATGTGAAACTATTTAACTACATATGTATAATAAAAGTCATGTTTTAATCAATTTAAAGAGAGATATAATTATTGTAAATGTTCTATATATATCTCCTAGCAGACTATATGCCACTGCAGTTACATATACGTCTTAACTTATATGTATGTGTATAGTAGCTAAATCTACTAATGTATAATATGCATTTGGTTAGGCTGGGTTCAAATTAGGTACTTAGACGAAAACCGTTAAATCGGCTACCAAGTTGACAATTTTAGATTGATTTTTCAATAAAATAATACATGATTTAAATAGAATAAATAGATAATATACCTACTAGATTGATTTTGAAAACAGATACAAAATTTCAAATAGTTTTTCTTTTACTTATATGCATTTGTGGGCAAAAGTTTCGACCTCCCTTTCCCCTTCTATTATTTATATTACCGTTAAAATAAGCCTAAATGTTATCTCTTAGAAAATTTATCAGAGATGTACTGCCGGTCGGTAGGGAAGACTTGAGATTCCTTCAATATACAATGCTGAAAACAGTATTTAAAAATGTTTAATAGCCGTTCACCCACACGGTACAATGTATATATAAAGTTTGGTGTAAAAATACTTACAAATATTCGCGCTATAGACTTTTCAGTTTGCGTCGTTTCTCTGTGCTTTGCTTGCTATTTCATATTTACCTGATTGCGTAATTGTATTGATGTACCAGCTGGTTTTTCTACTTTCCTATTCTATTTATCTATTTGCATGTTAAATTTCTCAAACATCGGACATTTTGGTAATGGAAACTAAACATGTACACTGTATATAAGGGAAAAATCAGTATATATTAATAATTAAATTTTATTCTTTTATTAATAATGTTATCAAGATATTCGAAAATTTATTAAAAATTTGTTTTAAATGAACAGTAATTTTATCCTTGAATTTACTCGTGTTGAGACAAAAATGTATAACCGAATTTTATGCAATATCTTATAATACAGAAAATAATTGAATGGCGTGGTATGGAAAGTGATGACCTCATACTATAATTTTACAATTAATAATGATATATAGAAATCACGCAATCATCAGTAATTAGGTATGCTGATCACCAAGTTTCATCAGAACATAGAAGTGATCTATACCTACATCAGTAAATAATTTAGACCTAAATACAAATAAATAAATAAATATACCTAACGTTTCCTTTCAACCCATATTATATATATATATATATTTAAAAAATGTATATATATTTTAGTCCATATATTTGCTGTAGATTCGGCCTCTGTTGAAAAAGATAGGGATAATTACAGTCCAAAATCTAGTCTTACTGACATGACTATATACAGTTTACATTTGTTAATTATCAACACTCCTTAAGTATATCTTTGAAAGATTTCAAACATATCTGTTGGTTGCTAATGGTTTCAACAAAACTTACATAAAAACAAAAGTTAAATTGAAATAGGTAAAGGGGCATTTTTACCGATTGAAGAGATCTTGCAATTTTTCTGGTTTAATCCAGAGCCACATTAAAAATGGGACTGTTTATGGCGTTTTTACGGTGATATAATTACCAACCCAAAGAAGAAAAGTCGACTTCGTAACCATGCCAGCGACTTCACCACTTGACAAAATTCCTTCAACATTTATTAACTGATTTTGCTTCGTGTGAAAAATAATTTGAAACGCTTTTTTGTTACCAGCTCAATTGTCGGTCCTAATATTGTCCTGTTTGGGAAGTGAGTGAAATCAAACTACATACTATACAAAGGAAGGACGCTGGATATAATTAGACTTGTTATTGCGATATAAAAAAGCATACTTCTGTAAACTATGCTAACTTTTGTGTAAAAAGAGGTAACATGGAAGTTGATTATACACGTTCACATTTCTTACTATGTAAGAAAACAAATCCAAAGAGTATATTTTTTACCTTCAATTTAACAGATTCTGCACAGAAATAATGTTAGCGCGGCCAAAAAAGATAAGATCTTATATATTTGTAAGTTCAATTAAGTCATAAAATTCTTTATAATTGTGTTTTAATAACGCCTACACTAATAATAAATGTGTGTATTTAATTTTTTATGGTGTATTTATTGGTAATATTAAAATTTAGCAGTAGACTTTATTATTATAATAATTTAAAATAAATAGGGTTACAAAAATATATATATTTAGCTGTTAATATATGTACCTTATTATTGTATTCATCCAGATCAAGAGTAATTAGGTATTAGCATATAATATTTGATTCTTTGATTTTATGAGTCGTTTTATAATATATAGATAGCGAATTAAAATTTAGATTCGTAAACAACATACAAAATATCAGTACACAGAAAAGTCCAAATTCTATATGTATTTCCCGATAAAATGTAGATAAAAACTGAATAAATTCGTCAACGCTATACTAAATAGAGATGGCTGAGATTTGACTGTTAAAATTGCATATTTTGCCAGATCCCATGTTAACAAGGCCATATCAAATGCGTCTAAGTCGAATCAAATATTGACACGATCATTTTATGTTAAATATTTGTATACATGAATGAATAGACAAAACAGATTTTAAGGCAAACAGTCTCATCACAGTATCCCGCTAACCATTTGATCTTCAGTCGCTCTATGCTTCTCTGGGAAACTCATTACCAGTGGCGTATTTCAGTTAGTTATCGGATATTGGTTCTGTCAGACAGGGATAATCTGAGATGAAGACTGTATAGTTCATAGAGTAATTATACATCGTGTATGTAGTAAAACAGTTTGAGATATACAGGCAATAAATTATTTATCATAGACAACTTACGTATATTAAAATTGTATGAATATATATATTTTTTCTTAAAATTAATTTACTTAAAATATTTAATACTACTTTTTCCCTTCGCATTTACATCAAAATTATTAAAATAAAACGTTTTTTTATGTACGACCATTTACAGCGCGTTGTATATGAAATCGATAAGAGTGAACACTCTTTGTATAATCATTACTCTATGGTATAGTTATCGATCTGTAGTTCCGAGCTGTTGTGACAGACCTGTAAAACACTATAGACCAAAGCACCCCCTCACACATCTATCAAGACGACATATCTGTAAAAAAAGCGACACAAGAATTGCCCCCTGACTGAAAAAATGTGAAAACCAGAATAAAGTATTTTATGGCCGGACCAAAGGGTTCAGTCACGTATTTCTCACATATTTATTAAATAAGTGAGTTATTTTTTAAATAAGTGAGTTATTTATTAAATAAGTGAGTTATTTATTTAATAAGTGAGCTATATATTAAATAAGTGACTTATTGTTTAAATAAGTGAGTTATTGTATAAATAAGTGAGTTATTTTATAAATAAGTAAGTTATTTATCAAATAAGTGAGTTATTTTATAAATAAGTAAGTTATTTATCAAATAAGTGAGTTATTTATCACATAAGTGAGATCTACGTGACTGAACCTTTTGGTCCGCCATAGCCCCAGTCTACCTCGGTTGAAGCGGACGGATAACTAAGCGATGATGACTGTGTCTGCTCGCCAAGTAGGCCACTAATAATTACTCATGTATTAGGATGAAGAGCTTTAAATGCAAGATCGACTGTTGAGGTTTGATGCTTTCAATAAAGTAGTGTAGTTTACAGTACATGGCTACTTGATCAGTTTTCTCTAATTAAAACAATTAATTCCGTTTTATTAATACTTTGTATGTAAAATTATATGTATAAGTGTTAAATAAATTTCTAAAAACTTGAGGACTTATTATTTAAGTAAATTGTGAATTAATATTTTTGGCAACAATTTTGAATGTTATGATCAATCAACCAAACGAGACGGAAATGTGAACCAATGCCTTGCGCACTCATAAAATGTTGTTCCTTACAATCTTACAATGTTTTTTCTACAAGAAACTACCAGAAAATTGTTTATAACACCGATGAATCCCCTTTAATGTTATATTCTACAATGACAGATGATATGGATATGAATTGGTCGCAAAATGGAACTCTACGGCTTTTATGTTACTTTTATGACTTTTATCGCTTGATACAGATTCTCAATAGTTAACATGTACATAATATCACAGGGTTCCATTCTTTTATAAAAGTACCTTACTCTAAAATGGTGTTCTTACCCTCCTGTGTAAATATAAGAAATTGGGCATAACAATTTCATAAAAATGCATAATTTTTCTAAATTTATATGTCTAGTTTTGATTATATAAAAACATATTCAAAATTTATTTGTTTTGATGTTATTGCAATAATGCGACTACTTAATGGCGTGCTACGTCACTAAATTTTATAAGCAGAAATTAGGATTATTTAACAAGAACGAAAATGTATACATTATTTAAAAAATACTAAAAATACTAAAATTTCGATATATTTTTTATTACTTTAAAGTATAGCAAAATCATTACTAAATAAACAATATAGCCCATATTTAACTTAATTTAGATAAAGTGATATTAACCAATTAAGCTTTTATTATAAACAAGTTGGGAACATATTCCGTAAAAATGTATAAATCTACATATATATGTACAGAGTATGGAAAAGTTATACCTACAGAGCAGACTTGCAGCCTAAAGATTTTCTTTAGGAAAAGTTTCGCATATATACAAATTTAATATTGTATTAAACTTTAGGGGGCAGCAGTGTACCAGCAATTTGACATCAACGTATGAAAATAGAGGGCATGAATTAT
>JAYRBW010112347.1:0-17974 GCA_036023295.1 Invenusta paracnida
ACAAATCGCCTTGCAGTATCTAGGAAAGTATGCAAATCCTGAAATGCTTCCAGGCCCTGTAAGGCTTCTGCATTTTTTTATGAGAGCTGAATATGCTATTATTTTTTCATGTCTGTATAGAGCACTTGTCATGTCACATCCTGACAGCATGCACGGCTGGTAAGGACTTGCATGCTGCTTTGCTGAGATTGGTACTGATATAGTGAACAAGTATGAATCATTCCTTTGAGACAAATTTTCCTGAGTGCCCAGCTTGCATATATACTTCATCAGCCAGTGACCCCCTGCTCCTGTAATACACCAACAAGACCAAGACATCCATGTCATCACATTGAATGATTTTTCTTGGATGATCTCTTGATAGCATGATTGCATGCAATACCAGACAAGTGTCCACCTCCTCTTGTGTGCTGTAATACCCCTCAAGACTGGACAAACCCACTCCATTCAGAACTTTGACCACTTCTCTATCTTCAAATCCACCTGCCATTACTACCAATTTATCTGATTTGGTTCCTAAAACCACCTGTAATCAGACTAAGACTATTTAATGACCAAGGTAAACAAGATTCTAGCTCTCTCTATGCACTAGGCAGACCATTAAAACTGGTATTCTGTAGAAGTTATATGTAGGATAAAAGTCATAAAATGATATTTTGCTTAACTTAAAACTTTTTGAATTTATAAAATATTATTAAATAGGAGGTTCTGAGAACCACTCTTGGAGATCCTAGGGTTAATCAGTCATAATAATAATTCTTAAAAGTAAAATATAATTTTGTTTCTATTATTTATTCCACATAATAGTTCTAATATTTTAAATTGTTAGTTTCTTGTAAGTAACTATTCATATTTTTACTATGATTATATATTATACTTCATTTCTAATATAAATATTTATATGGTAGTGACAATGCTGTGATGATATATGGTGGTGACGAAATGTCATATAATCAGAAAATCTATTTGACACTTATTTTATTTTTTTTATATTTCAGGCTACCCTGAGTAAATATTAAAAAGATATATCAACCTTTTAAGTAGATTTTTATGCTGATTCTTCCTATGTTAATGTTTTTTCTGTTAATATCCTAACTGAAAAATCATACAGAAAAAAACATTAATATTTTTAATGATGAATGAAGAATCAGATTAAAAAACTACACAAAGGTTTTAATATCTTTTTAATATTTAACAAAAAATATCAAAATGTAACAATTTGGTATTTTTAACAACTTTTGAAAGCATCATTTTCTCTCTTCAAACAGTCATCAGCTCACAGATCTGATAATTATCAGTTAATCATTGATAATTATTAGTGTAGCATTTCTTAAAAATTTAAATATCAGTGATAGTTAACACCAATAAATATCACTGCTAACTGATAATTATCAGTGAAAATTATCACTGATTCTTTTACAAAATAGGATATTGCATTTCATAAACAAACTGAACTATTAATTATTAGTGATAAAATTGTTTAAAAGTAGGTTGATAAATTTGATTTTAGTTGTTTTTGTTATTGTTTTACATTTTGTGCTGAGTACATTTGTTTATCATTATAGATTGATAAATTTTTGTTTCAGCTGTTTTTCCTTATTGTTTTACATTTTGTGGTGAGTTGTTGTTCACACTTTATTTTTTTTTTTGATGATTACATTGTACATAATAGAGATGATGATGTTCTCCAATGCCCTAGATTTTTTTTGAAAGGATCAATATGAATGAAATTGCTTTTCATAAGCAATTCAGTTTGACTGTAGATCAATATGATTCACTAATTTACACAATTGGGTATCATTTCCTTCATGAAACACAAAGAAATAATGCTCCGACACCAATGCAGCAAATCCTCATTGTCCTACATTTTTTTCTGATGGCAGTTCTCTTCATCTCATTGGAGATGCTCAAAGTCGACAGTGAGTTGATGCATTTCCAGAGTGATAGACACCATAAATGCCAACATCAATGTTCTGAAAAATTAACTTTCCTCAAGACCCTGCAAGCTGCTGTCCCTTCAGCAGTTTAGACATCCTGGCAATTCAAATATGCCCTCTGTTTGTGAGTGCATTAATGGCACACACATTAAGATCATTGGACTAGCTGATAATGAGGCCTAATTTGTCAGCTGTCATGATCAGTATTCTCTCAATGTCATGCTTGTCTATGGCTCAAACCTGAAAATTTTTTACTGTTCATCTGGATGGCCAGGTATTGTTCATGACTCTTGTGTTTTGAGGAACAGCATACTGGCAAATCAGTTGGAAAACAACTGGAGACCATTCCCTAATGCAATTCTGCTTGGTGATTTGGGTTATTCACTATCAGGCTAGCTGATTGCCCCAATTCCCCATCTTCAAACACCTGCTGAAGAAGCATTTAGTGTTCACCACAAGAGGATGTAGCATCTTATTGAATGCTGCAATGGACTCCAGAAGCAATGCTTTCACCACTTGAATTTTCTGCACTTTTTGCCAACTGCTGCAGCTGAAAATGTGAAGGCTTGCTGCACACTGCACAATTTAATTATTTCTGCAGGGCCTGAGCAGTTGATATCACTGTTGATGAGGCAGACAATGTGAATGCAGCAGATGGGAATGTCAGAGGTCATGATGAAATGCATTGGTGGCAATCTTCAACTGAAACTAGAGAACACGATAATGGCCCTCCTCACTCCTCAGGACCATCCCTTGAGAATGCAAAAACAGCCCTCCTTGGGTCAACCATTCCTTGAAAACACAATAATGGCCCTCCTTAGGGTCACCACATTTTGATTGATGTATAGCTCTTATGAGCATATTTAGATCTCTTTCCCTATGCCCTATGTGAATGCATTAATGTACCTTTGGGACTGCTGTTTGATTGATTATGAGCACTAAATTAATATATTATTTTCTTTTTAGTGTTTCAGATGGCTGATCAAGACTCCCTGCTCAATTATTTATGTTTTATTGATATAAAATATTATGTCTTTTTATTGTTCTAAGTTATAGTAAATAGGTTTTTTGTATTTTCATATTTTATTAATGAAATATACAATTTAATAAATGTTATTTAATTTTTATTTGTTTTTTTTTTATGTTTACTTATATATCTAGCACACCTTTATTGAAAATAATTAGATATTTAGTGCTTTCATTATAAACAGTAAAATTATTTTTTGTTACACTAATTAGAAATACATCTGGATGAAAAAATAATTACTTCATAAATAATTCATTTATATAGTGCTTAACTTTATACAAAACTGGTTTCAAAATTTTAAAGTAAATCAATTAATTGTAAAAATTGTTGTAGGTATAATATCTGAAATATATTATTGTATAAAATGCATTTAATAGATTTCATATACAGTAAAATATTTCAGATAGTATTATTAAAAATCTATCTACAAAAAATAATCAAAAAGTTAATTTATATATTTGGTTCACCTAACACTATAATATATCCACCCAAATTTAGAATTATTAGTCATTGATTAAACTATGGAAATATCTCTAACATTAGTTTAAATATACAAATAAACCGAAAAGAAGGCCTAAAAATTTGTATTGTAAATACAGGGTGGCCCAAAAGTCTTGGGCCCAGTTCATAATTAAAATTTGAAGTAGAATAATCAATAGTTTTTATTAGAAATAAAATGTCTGTGGTAGTCAATATGTATTTACAATACATTTCATCAAATAAATTTTCTGATTGGCTGATATAAGAATTATAAGAACTTAAATTGTTATTGTTGACAATGGCTACAGCATGTTGGTTAGAATTGCAAGAACGAATTCAAGTAATAAGGCACTATTATCAGACTTCATACAGTTTCACAAGAATTACCAATGAATGGCATACACATTTTCTGACACAGTTGCCTTCAAAATCAACAATGCAAACGTTAGTGACTAAGTTTGAAGCAACTGGATGTGTAACAGATGCTTATAGTGTATTAATATATCTTAGTTTATTAGGTCAGCTTATTAAAAATAGTAATACTAGCTACTAGCAAGTCATATTGTCCAAAATGTTATCTTGGTTATATTAAGCTTCTTTACAATTATTTCATGAGAATTTTCTATAACACATATTTTTAGGTCTGGTTATTTTTGGCACACCCGTTTTTATAAAGCCAAGCTTTGCATTTTATGCATTTATAATGTCTATTGGAATATATAAAGAATTTGTGACATCAAGGGTTATATATTTTTAGTAATTTATGTATAATGGCAAGCATAATATTTTTATACATTTATAATGGCCAAGCTTCACATTGTATACAACTATAATATTAGGACATCAAAAGTATTTTTAAAGTCAAGTGGAGTATTTTTTAGATATATATTTTACTTTGGCACTATCCTACATATAGCAACATAAAAAACCAGGCTGCAAAGGGGGATTTGATTGATGCCACTGTCATAACTATGATGTTGTTGATGTTTAAAGTAGTAATGAATTATAACAAATCTTAAGTGATGTCTATTTTTTGAAATAAATTAAACTCAAATGTGTATCAGACTAGAGAGACAAATTTATGCACTTTATTTACTTTTGAAAGGGTTTATGGTCTTCAATTTTGGTTTTCAAAGTTTTTTTAAATATAATTATACTATATTAAAATGGTATTATTACAGCTATCATTATCAGTGGTTATTGTGCACCATTGATTTAATAAATAGTATGCTTATGTTAGTAAGTGTTAGTCTCATTATTACATGGAGTACATATATTACATTTATTTTTAATAAATAGGTGAAAAGTATAGCGGAATCAAAATTGAGGAATATGCATTGTTTAAATGGTGGGACTATTTTACCGAGCTGCTACCTACAAATATTTAATAATATTTATATTTTAATTATTATACTATTTGTTTGGCTTAGAGAATAGTGAGCATTGTCATAATTTTTATGTGAGCTAGAATAAGATAAGTATACAATTGTATAATCTTAAATAATCACAATTCATTGAAATACTTTGGTGTTTTGTGTATGAAAAATTAAAGACTATATTGATATATATACATATATGTATAATTTAATTGATAAATATCATAGCTTTAAATTATATTTTATAGATTCTACAATCATAAAAGTGACACATTGTATTGTTTGTTAATATCTTAGTATTACAAACGAGACATGCAATAAGCTACCTTTTCTCTGATATTATATAATTCAAATTAGCAAATACTTGTATGTTTTTTTTATTTGCAGTATCCTTACCTACTGGTAAACAATGTGTCTCAGTGATCAACAGAGTATGCCACTCCCTCAAAAAGATCTGCAACTCAGTGATTTTGTTACGTGGTTTGGTAGTCTTCCGGCCTTTCAGCGTGTCGAAGCTGTTTCCGCCTTCCTTAATCTCTGCCAACCTCTCGAGTTGAGTTTTGTGGGCTCATGTCTGACTGGCCTTGATCAGCCGCACATGCATCTTCTCCAGGAGACAGAAGTTCAGGTTAACACCCCTGGAGTATTAGCCGACCGTCGCTCTATTAACAACATCAGCAGTAGTAACAACAGTGATGCGAGATCCCCATTATCTAACTCTTCTAACGGAGGGTCTGTTCCAACTCCACCAATTACTTCTGTATCTCCTGACAACAATGTTAGAGTCGATAAGAAGCTATCGCCATCTCCCACACCTACATCTCAAGATGACCTCCCCTGCTCATCTCCAACTATTACCGCAGCCTCATCATTAACATCGGAGACTGTTGATAGTGAGGCTGAATCATCGGCAGCCTCTAGACTGAACTCCAATTGGTTAGTGCAAGATGAGCTGCGCGCTTGGCTTATTGTCAGTCTGGCCCTTCTACGCCCGGCAAATCGGCACTGCGCTCGGGAGATCTATGATACTTTAATGAGCAACGCTGAGGTGGCGGCCAGTCTGCTTGTTGGGGAGGTGCAAGATGACTCTACAATCACCGGACAATGCGGGCAGGGTGATCAGGTTTCAAGTGCAACGTTGACCCAGTTGACTCAGGACACTCTGCTCATCTATGTGCTCGCCTCCCATCATCCCGCTTTCAGTTTTACAGAGAAGTCAAACCTTTACAATAAGTATCGCCATTTAGAGGAACTCGCAGAATCGGTCGAAAGGCATCGTAATACTATCAAGGTGGGAGTCGGCATCTATTATTTGACATATTATTATAATGCTACATATCATATTGTTTTGTTCAGTGTTTTACCCAATACTTTTTTTAATTTCAAGGAAATTTGTTCATTCATTTTAATATACTGATCTGGTAATACATTTTAGGATATGTGTCGTTTCTCCCGAAAAACGGAAGCGTGCTGCTCACAAAATGGTGGTATACAATGCACTTATAATAATTATATTTACCGGCTTATTGTTATACATATATATTTTTTATATATACACTTTTTACATTTGTTGATATGAATACTTCAATTTTCAGATTATATTGTAAGTGTGGATATTGTTGAGAATCTTGTTCCAGCATCAAATGCTTCTTTCAATAAGAATAGTGTCTGGCTTATTCGCGTAAGTTCACTTGGCAATCGACGCAAAATATTGTCTGTATGCACTTTTTAGAGGTGTGTTGTTATTGCCTATTTTATATTATGTATAGAATGGCTTACTCTAATCGTTACACAGTAGATAGGGTTCAAAGTTTAGGTTTCCACACACAAATAAGTGTATATTTTCAAGTGCCGTGATCTATTGCTTGACTTTATCTTTTTCATTTTATTCCAGGTTGTGTGGTCAAGCAACTTGGTATCAAATGTACAGAAGACCTTATGTAACGTTGCTAATTTCCTCCGCAAGGTTTGTTTAAATCTGTTCGCTTCCTCTAACCAATAGTTTATATGCTTTTTTAATAAGTCACACATCCATAATATATCTAGGGCTCTTGTATATTTTGTAGCTTGACATTTCATGTTCATGTGAATACTTGTTAAAAGACATCACTTTCCTTTCATTTTCTATGCGCGTCTGTACATATGGATCAAATACAGTTTGCAAGGTTGATATATGTATATGTTCGCTTTTAGACAACTTTCTACTGGCAGAGAACTTATCATGTGACATTTTGTTTCACTAGTTTATGTATATAGGTTTATTTTGTGTTTAAAGTTTGCTTCTCTGGGTATTTTTCGGATTTTTTTTAAATATTTAAACTTTTTTGTTTATTTAGTACTATTTTATTTATATTATTACCTAATTCATATTATAAAACGATATAGTGTGTTAAAAGTTACATATTTTGTGAACATGCAACTTTGTTTTATTATAGTTTATAACTTATTTTCATTTGAAATCTTTTGCTTCTATTGTTGATCTAATGCTCATTATTAGGTTAAGTTATTTGCTTGTCTTAGAAAATCATGTTATCTAGATTGATTAATACAATTATTTAAATTTTATGTTCATTTCTTAAACTTTTTAGTTTTAGCTTTTATTTATCTTATTTTTTATGTCAATGTATTGAATTAAATTTAGCCACGTATATTTTAATACATGTGGTACGTATTTGACTGATTTTATTTAGATTGTACATTTTTTTAAACATTTCAGCTTCAAGAATCTCAGTCAACCGATAATTCCGATAATAATAAGTTGTCCTTATCCACTAATCTTGAATTTGATTCTATGGAGAACGATGTTAAAGCAAATATAAAAAAATGTTTAAGGTACATGAATATAGTATCTTAAATTATACGTACTGTTTTTGTTTTCGAAAAATGTCAAATACATGTATATAAGATTTGTACATTTTATTTTATGACTATTACATTTGAACCGTATTTTTATTACATTCTCCGACTCCAGCGTAATTGACAGTTTTACTTATACTTATTCTTCCTTTTACTTTGAGTTATTTATATACTCATGATATTATTTATATAATAGCATAATATTGAGTAAATGTATAATCTCTAAAGGTATTAATTTAGTGAAATTTTTTCATTTTAGAATAATGTACTTCAATTATATTCTAATGTTGTGTCCACTACAGAAAGCGAGAAAATTGAATGTTATTAATTTATAATTATTATGTTATTTTAATCGTGCAAAACGAATCACAACATTTTTTATATATATTGTCTGTTTTCCAGAGAACTATCCGGTATGCCCCTATCAGTTCGTCAAAATCGCTTATTCATTGACTTCTTCACCAGTGCTTCCACTGCTACAACTACTCTCAACAATAGCTCTCTTGGTGATTGTTGCAGTTTCCCCTCTAACAACCTTTGCTGCTGCTGTTATTTTTCTTCCAATGGCGGCGCACAGTCTTTACTGAAATCTCCTACTGTTGGTACCTTAGTTACAGCCGACACCACCGGAATGTCAAATGTATCAACATCGACACCTGCCAGTGTTAATAATAACAACAACGGTACCCTCAGCGATTGTTCTCAGTGTCTAAGGAATTCGGAGATAAAAACTGGTGAAAAATTGCAGAAGTTTTGCTGTGGTTGTATCTGCTCCGGAGCCACTACTGCCTATGCATCCCGGCGCCTTCTCCATTTGAGACGTCGCTATCGATCGGCTATAACGTCATCCGCCAGACTCAGTGGAGGAGGGGAACAACCAAGTTGCACTAGTTGTGAGTTTCAAAAGGTTCCTTCCTGGATGGATGATGTCTCCATTAATGGAGAAGAGAAAAATATCTCCAGTAAGTGAAAAGCATATATGTTGAAAAATAATGTGCTCAAAATAGTTTAAGACTAAATTAAAGGATTTAATCTTAAAGTATAGTTAATTAGAATAACCTCTACTAATAGCATGATATTATATAGTTTAAGACTATATGTATAACTATATATGTATAGTTATATATGTATATAAACCTAAAACCTAAACCTATATATGTATAACTATATGTATATAGTTTAAGAATATCATTTTAAACATGGAGTGTAAATTAGTAAAGTCGATAATATACTAATGTTTCGTAGGTTGAGTTTTCTACAATATTTTTCTGTCAATTACAATAGATTGAATGTCTCAGTCAATATTTTTTCTACGTTTGCTAGTGAATTGTGAGCGAGTGCCATATTTTTGTACCATCCTTTTTACCGTTGGTTATATTGTACGATAAAGGTGAGCGTCTTCGAGAGCTCTTTGGGTTATTTAGAAATATAAAGACCATAAGTTAAAGGCAAATAATAATACAGCGATCGTGATTTACGTAATTTTAGTATGGTAATCGAGTTTTCTAGGCTTACAGTGATTTTCCTTTTTGATATTTTAAAACATCCTTTGTGTAAATTAGACAGTCTTTACCAAAATAATCATTTCCGTTGTTAATTTAAGAATTAGGACCATATAACGTAATCAAAGAATTTAATTTCCTCCACGAATACAGACATGGATACCAATCTGATAAATATGAGTTTGACATAATTGATTTAGCTTTCAATTTGGAGATTTTATTAATAGAAAATTCTTCTGATAGTAGTTTGGAGACACTTCTTTGATGATACAAAATATGCATCACTCTTGAAGAGTGAATAAGACATGACAAGATTGTTCTGTATGTAGTAATTTGTTATTAACATATTATGTTATGCAGTGTTTTCGGGGGATAACTTTCGCCATTTTGTATATGTTCAAGTACCTATTTCAAATACAAACTTTTATAGATAAATATTTTAGGCTTATTCATTTCAGTAATAGTTCTTTAAAAAGTTGGATTCTCCCTTCTTGGTAATAGCCGCGTTCTGTCGGTATTTATGCCAGACTCTAAAAATAGTTATTACCCAATTTCCGTATTTACGGATGCATTAGTTGTCGTGCAAAATGCACCCCAAACTACAGGGACTCTAGAGATGTGTACAGGAAGTCGTGTATTCTGCAACATAACCCAAATTAAATAGTGACGAACTGTTAACGATTTATTGCTTTATCTGATTCACTCAAACTGTATATTTTCAATTTGCATTTTATTTAGAATTTCCTTTATGTATAAGAAACTGAACATTTTTTATTCGCTCTAATATGCCTATGTTATTTATTATTCTATTCTATTTTGAACACGTTTATGGTTTTCATGACATTACTTATTACAATGTATAGTTAATACAATATGTTGTTTGCGCAATCTATTATTTATGAATAATTTATGAATAATTTATAATAATGAATATTTTATTTTTATAAAATAATTAAATATACTTCTGGTTATATACATATAGGTATGTATATGTGTGTGCTACTAACTATCCTGATCATTAAACTCATTATTTTATTTATGTAAGAATTTGGTAAATATAAATTAAAATTATACATAGAAAGAAAAAATGATATATATGATACATCAATGTAGCATGTTAAAAATTCATTTATATAGACATTGTTTATATATCTCTTAAAAACGTGTCTATATATGCTAATTCTACTATAGACTATAGTATAACTAAGCAAAATAATGTACTCTAGTGCCGTATTAAATTGTAGTATCTTTTAACAGTAAGTTTCCAACATATTTGCAATAAAGCAGAAAAATGGTAAGTCAGTAAATTTGACACTAATTGTTTGGTCAATGAATTTTTATTATATGAGAAAAGAAAAATGAATTGTTTATTCATAAATTCTTTATGTCCCCTTTACTACTTATACTTTTTATTTCTCAATTTAATACTAAAAACTCTACATATCTATATAGTTATATGATAATTTAGAATGAAATGCACATTCCCCAATCAAACACAATTTATAAAAAATAACACACTCTTTCTATAAATGTACAACTATTTTCTTTTTTGAGTACTACTGTCAGCTATGTAGTATCTGTACGTTTAGAACGCACAATTAACAATTTATGGTTAATTTATGTAATAGTACACAATGGTGTGGTATATACATATTAACATAACATATAGGATTTGATAAAATAATCCAATACATTTGATGCTGTCAGCAAAAATGTTCTATATAGCCGAACGTGATAAAATCAAATCTGCTCACCTGAGCGTAGATTTATAAGGCAATAATTGATGGACTCGTGTAAACCGTAGCCGGATTTTAATTATAACTACTTTTAAATTTTATAAATTAAATTAACACAATAAAATAATGCTGTAATAGTACATATGTCTATATTATAATTTATTTTATTATTCATTCAAAACTCAAACAAATTTGTAGCACTACTGATCAGTAGTATAATGATCTAATTTGAACTAGGAAATTATTCAATTAATCTGATTTTTAATATAACGCTGATCTTTTGATAATAGCTTATCATTTTAAAGTTGGTTGGTGATATATGAAGTTTCATTGTTTTATAAGCGTATAAACTCAAAATAAACTTTTTTACATAATGTTATCAAACATTATTGATTTTTTATATAATTATGTTTAATTCCTATTATTTAATTCTTCGATATTGTGTTATGTTTATTATTCTTGGTAGATATAAATTAACGTTTTTTTATTTAATTGTTTCTAGTAATTACTTATCAAAACATGTTAACCTAATCTCATTTTTAATGCGACAAAAAATCATCCTTTTTATGGTAATTTACTTGTTTCCATGCCAACTTGTTATTATAGGTCTAATGGTTATTGAAATTAGATAATTTATGGGTAGCTTGTTAAGATGAGTTAATCAAATTGGTTAGGTATTGCTAGGGTGCTATCGAAATACTTACATATAGTGGAAATTGTCATTTTGATTTAAACGAATTAATTTCTTTCTCTCTGTTTAGCTTGTAGTGGTAAATTATCTACTTATTGGTTAATACATTTTTTTAATCTTCTGCATACGTTTTTTATTGATGAACAAGAAAGGTGTGCTAGATAGGTAAGCAAATCTCTCAGCTGCCTCTTTCTATTATAATATTTTGACATTTTCTCTCGTTTTCGTTCGTTTACATACGCTACAACTGTTGCGCTTGCTTATATAATATAAACCTATATATATGTATATTCTATATTTAACGTAATATGAGGCGAAGTGAAGATTGAAGAGAGAGGAAAAAGAATTTTGATGGGATGATTATATACTATAATCTAGATTGGGTGATAGATTCTTGTTGTAGATAAAATTGCTATAATATATAGTGAAATGAATGGGGAGGAAAGGTGGTGAGGAACGGCAAGTCAAAAAGGGAGAACAGGATCCCTCTGAGGAAAGAGAAGGGGTGGGAAGATGAGATTGCAGTATGTGACAAACTGAGAGACTGAATTGAGATGCAGCCTGCTTTCTATTGGCTAACTATACTCCTCATAATGGGTTCCCGGCACACGATGGGCGTTCTCCCTTGGATTGCTCAACGCGACACACTGCAACAAATATATACGACCGTACCTATAGTAATTTACCTATCTTTGCGTTACTCACTATTTTTACACGGTTATGATTTTATAATACATAATACTGTTCTCAAGTAATTTTGCCCACATTTTGACGAGAAAATAGTACAGAACAATCCTCCCTCATCAAATGAATGCCCGACTTTAGTTTTTATCTTCTGAGACGTTTTTGTTCATCCTTTACTGTGCGCCGAGAGTTTATGATCACTTTATATTTTGCGTATCGCTCTATCGTTTTTTCTCGCTTCATTTTTGTGACGACGTCTAATTATTTATTTTGTTGTTATTTTGTCGTCAATATTGTTTTATGAACTCATGGTTTTACCCACTGTTATTACTTCAAATCACCAACGAAAAAGTGACATTGTTTATAAAGAGTCTTCCGGGAGTGTCACCAATAATAACGGTTTGTTTGTTCTATTGCTTCTTTAAATCATGTTGAATTTAGTACTTATTCTTATTGTACTTTTCAATTTATTGCTTTTTTATATATTCAATATATTCAATATATATATTCAATATTGTAACACTTTCAAAGTAACATTTTAAATATACACAGAAAGTTGACATAAATAATGCAAGTGAATAATTCCAATGTTTATAATGATGATAATAGCACACATCGTTTTATAACATAAAATTACAATATATACCCTATACTTTGAATTTCGGAGAATTACGCTGTGTATTATAATAGTACACATGCAAATGTAATTATTATTCTAGTTTAATAATGTTATGCGATAAGCATAGCTTACATTTTTAGTGTTTAAATACACGTTGTCGTAGCATTCTTATATCATTTTCCATGAGAATGTATAAGACCAAAAATTATATTCTCAGATTTATTAAGATCACTGACCGAATAAATTCCTTACAATTGCGATCATTGCTCCCTACTGCCTTCCTATTGTTCGAAATAATGGTATAGGATTATGGGTATCGGTTACGTCATGATGTGACTATGTTTTCAATGCTCATTGTGTGGCCATTGATGATAGTATTTAATCGATCCTACCTAACAGTTTAGGTACATACTATGTCCATTTGACGTGGCCTGTATAATCTCTTCGTTGTTTAGTTTATATAGTATTATCAAGATGATACTCCAGGAAGAATCCACCTCATTATTTCGGCCTGAATAGGCTTCATGATCCGAGGGCTATTGTAAGCGGATGAAAACCTATATTTTGTTACTATGTGTGTGATAATATGCTTAAATCTACTCGTTTCTTTAGTTACGACTCAATCAGCTTTCTTTATTGTGTAACTTCAAACTTAATTAAGCCTGATCTTCACCTTATTTTATCCTGTATATTGTACATATAATGTAAGAAAATACTGTGTGTGTAAAACCAGCTGCTTTTAATCTGAACGAGTAGGGCATAGATTTATCTTGAGCAATATGTCTTGTCTAATGACAACCTTATTCGTTTCAGATATATCGGAAAAACTTTCGGATCTTCAGTTAGATGAGAGAACATGTCTTTCAAAGTTTTGCTCTGTCGAGGAAGACATTTCACACAGGACATTGGATTTGTAAGTTTGTAATTATCTATTTTGTTATTCACTTACGTACACTTACTTTGCTCATTATACAAAACGTTTCTTTTTTTGGCAATTGTGGAGTTCTTAGTCGTAAATTAATTTTTTTTCGGAAAATAAATAAAACGTAAATAAAACATAAATGTAATTCAATTTATATATCGTAATACTATCGTAAAGGATAGTGAGATGCTTGATAATCGTGGTATGGTTGCAGTCAGCTTTTAGTAGTGTATAGGGGTTACTTGTTAATTATTACATTTATTTTTTGACGTTTAACAAGTAACCTCTATTATTATACTTTTGACTATATTATGATGATTTGTCATGTTTTGTAACGTTACTAAATTCATATGTTTGTTAATTGCATTTATTTTTTGTTTTTTCGACGTTTAACAAGTAACCCCTATACACTACTATAAGCTGGTGGCCGCTTGCGGACGCAACCACACCACGATTATCAAGCACCTCACTATCCTTTTATACGATAGTATTACGATAACATTATAAGTTTGCGGCCAAGAACTCTACAATCGCCCTTTTTTGCTATTTATAAATACTTTTACCAATATTACTCCTATGATTGAAATAAAATACCTATTTACCAATTCATGCTAATTAGTCACAAATATGTTTCTATTCGGTTTCTTTATTCAACTCTGACATTTATTGTCTTAATCGTCCGTTAATTCCATAAATGTGAAAAATATTCATGCTTTGTGGAATACATTGGTGCAAAATATTTAAGCTACCTATAAGATTGTAATAATATCGTTATTTCCGTTATACATAGACCGTAACTCTAAATATATTAGAGCTTATTTGTGATTCATTGAGTTTTATTAATTGTTCATAGTATAGTTTATATTTTATCGTTAATTTACATATTTTAAAGAGTTTCCTTATCTTACTTCCCTGTTGAATGTAATTTTATTGAAATAATCCAGGGTCGTCTTATTAACATAAGTTGTATTGGTGACTAAAAGTTATATTTTGTATTTCACTAGTATACTACGCGTGTAACAAAGCTAGAAATAGTTGATGCATATATACTACAAAACTGCCTTCTTTTCAACACTTTTTATTATTAAAATATGTGAATTCAATAAAAACTAACAAATAGTTAGACGATTATTTATTCATTAAACTGTATATATAGTTTTTGTATGATATTTTCTGCATAACATTTATATAATAGTTTATATAATTATTTTTCTGTTAACAGTTCTAATATATTGAAATCTTATTATACTTGTAATTTTTGTATTTTGTAAATTACATTACGTAAAAAGTAATATGCGGTAACATATTGCAATAATAATTCTACTTGTTATGTTTTTGTTATATATTATTATTACCTTAAATATATGGTTTTATTTTAATATTACATGTTTTAAACTATAAAATATGTAGGTGTTCTAAATATGTAGGTTTTCTAATTTCGTTGAATTTTAACATACTCGTATGTATATATGTATTTATGAATTTAGGTTCATAGTATATATTGTACTAATATTTTAATTTGCATAAATATAATTTTATTTAATAAATATATATTGCGAAAATATATACATATTACCCAATAAGATGTTACATTATTTCTGACGTTTTCTAAAAATCTTAATTTCTAAGTTTACTAGGTTGTGTTTTCTTTTCGTTGTTGACTGTTGGAACCTATCTAGTACTTAAACCGACTGATATATTATAACATGTTACATTATGTTCAGAAGCTTTGTTCAATCGTAATTGTTGACAAAGCTACTAATTTACCTATATGTGAATACAATTTGCATGTTTTATTTTTGTAAAAGTCTTATGTTGTATTCATTTGTTCAAATGTTTGAATGGTAAATGACTATTATGCTGTTGTTTTTTTACAACATTTTAAGATGCGTACAAGTTCAAACTTAAAAGTACGAGATAGAATAGTTATAAAAGTTTAGTTTTTCAAAAAGATTTATAATGATGTGTGAATTACATCGCATCATTTTCTTTAACAATTTAGGCTTTTTCTTGTGGAAGGTGTTCACATAAGTAAACACATAATTTTTTTGCATCTTTATTCGCTAAATTAATCAATATAATGTTATTTTCGGTCTATATTTTTTTAAATAGGTATTTTAACGCAATATTTAATAATGCATTTTTTATGTAGTAATATATGGCGTACTTTTCCACTAACATAAATTGAATTAATGAGGTGTGTGTTCTCAAGCTATTTTTCTTTTAACATTGTTGGATATTTCATAAATATCCAACTGTGTTTTCGAGATTTAAAAAAATCATTAAAAATATATATTTTGGTACTTTTATTTTGATTATTGTAGAACAATTTCATATTTTAAGATATGATATTAATCTTTTTATTATAAATTGCATATAATATTTTGCTAAAATCTTAATGCTAACGTACAATCAAATGAATTACTATTTTAATGTCCTTTTTTGGTTTTTAACAAGTACTTTATTTTATTATAAATCTTCTAAATATACTGATAAAGTTCGTATCTAAACAATGCATATTTTATTTACTTTTACTTCTTTTGAGTGTTTCTTTAAATTATTTATTTAAAATGTGAAACTTTAATTTTTAAATAGCTGTTGATTCTTGGTTAGAATTAGTTTACTTATTAAAATTGTATGTATACTTATATACCTATCTATTTCATGCTACGCAACTAATAAGCTAACAAACTACTACGTTGTACAGAAATTTTACTTCCCCTGACACGAGCTGCGCTGATGAGTTTTTATCTTCACGGGGAGTTCCTAGCGGCCAAGAGACACCACTGCCTCTGGACGAAGATGAGACCAGTCGGTCTAAAGGACAAGATATGAAGAATGGAAACCTGAAAGCCGCAACTGATGGTCCAAATGAGACTAAGAGTGAGCCGGCAGGGCCATTTTTGGCAGGTACGACGACTACCATTACAACATCAGGAAGTGAGGAAACGGACTGGGAGTCGGGGTCAACAGCGGGAGAGGAAGTGGCAGAGTCTGGTGGCGATTCTGGGGAAATGGTGACCGCTGGGGAGCCTGTGCAGCACAATCCCCAACTCTTTGATGTTAGTAGACTAACTGTATCTACTTCTGGTTGGTGACTAGGAAATTTCTTTTACACCAATATTAATTTTGTGGGTTGTTTCCCGACTTACTCTATGATGTGTGCTAAAATTTATTGAGTACCGTATTTAAGATAGTATTTTTTAAATAATCAATCATTTCTTGATTGAGCAATACCTTTAACAGCAAACCTGGGATTTTTAAAGTTAGTTTCTAAGCAGATTTATATGCGGAAGGTTTTAACCTATCAGTTTTAGTTTGATAATCAATTTTTAAACAGATTGCAGTTTCCCATTATTTAAATCCGGGGCATCATTTACATTTGCCGATAACAAATATGTTTATTCATAAAATATTCTAATGACTATGTATTACATATTATTATTAATATGTAATACTATATTTTATGTTAGCGGAACAGGTGTGCTTTAGGTATATGTCTACTCTTACAATCTCATTTATTCATTTGCACATCTCGCGTTGTCTTCATTATTGCCACAATCTTTACTCTATGTAATGCATGCATGCAGAGTCTTAATGCAGATGGACTTTGTTTCAGTCTTGCCATTGTAGAATTATCAATAATATGATTCTTTTTTGCATGTATGATTGTGTATAGTATTAATATAAAACAATAATCATTTTGCAACATTTTGCAATTATTTATTTGGTGCACTCTATATATTGTTGAGATTCTACAAGACGTGTTGTTCATCTTAATTATTGAAATGTTGTATCTGATTGCGCATAGTAACTATTCTGAAGTTGTTATAGTTTATAATTAATAATCTAATAGCAAAAGCTCTTACGTTTTGCCACTGTTACATTTACTGCGTTTATATAACTTCATATAACTCTTTATGTTATTCATTTTATGTGCTTATTTCGCCTGTCAATGAATCACGTAATCTTGGTGTTACTTTTGACTCCAGTCTCCTGTACCGCTCTCAAATCACCTCAACCTGCAAAGTTTGTTTTTTCTGGCTGCGTCAAATTCGTGCTGTCTCTCGCTTTTTAACTGTCGAATGCATCAAATTGCTGGTTAATGCCTTCGTTATTTCCCGCCTTGATTTTTGCAACTCGC
>JAYRBW010112358.1:0-40596 GCA_036023295.1 Invenusta paracnida
CAACCAGGTTTGGTTACGCGAATCCACTTCATTTTTGAAATAAGCAAAGGTTCACCATTACTAAAATAAAGCTTATTTGGCAGAGAATCTTTCCTAGCAGCCTTCCAGTCAAAAAAGTCACAGTTGCTCATTTCATTGACAATGTATCGTTTATCCCTATTAGCAGTTTGTATGATACCAACCCATTGTTGTGGCGTATAGACAGTAACATTGCGACTGTTGCGTTCAATACAGGCATGCATAGAATCACCCTCATTTTGAGAGTGTCCAGACTCAAAAAAAATTAAATTAACCTCTTTGATATGAGTGGAGCTTTTTATAAAATGCAGTAGCATTGCCATAACAATATAGTTCCTGTTCTGGCTACATGTTGCATCTGAAAATGCTGTAACTCGCTGGCAACATTCATTTGTGTCTAATTTGTTGAGATAATTAAATAAGCACGTGGAGACTTCATCAGGTCCTTTCCCAGCAATACCTTCATGCCAGAAACTGCACGTTCCTTGCTTTTTACCATAATTATAAATTGTAAAATTATAGCAGCTCAATTTTCTGCTATAATAAAATAAAGAAGCTTCTCCCTTAGGACATGGCAATTGTGCTTCGAAATCAAAAACGAAAGCATGCGTCTCATCACTCGCCATTGCACATTTCTTAGCTTCATCCTTTAGCAAGCGTACCTCTGTTTTTCGAGTAAGATGATCCATCTGTTTCTGATTATCTTCTTCTGTTTTGTTTATATTATTTTTGAATGCCTCGCAAGTTGAACATGCATCCTTTTTTGGGTTATGAATCGATATATTGAGCTTATTGAAAACATTCTTATACGTTGAAAATGATACAGGGTTTTCTTTAACCTTCTCTAGGTACAGTTCATAACACTTTCTTATGGTAAAATACGGAGGAAGATATAAACGACTTGAATCCGCGCGGGCATAATGGGAAGGTAGCATAGGTAGAACTTTGATTTCTTTGACAACATTTTCACGTTGCAACTGAAACATGTTATGTTTTACATGAGCTTTCTTGCCTCGTTTATCTTCTTCTACTGTGCCGGTAGATGTGGTTTTCGTTATTGCCGTTTTGACCACTTGTTCTGAAACCCCGATTGTATCTAAAAAAAATGTCTTGCATACGACGTGTTCATCGTTCTCAGACGTTAAGGTATAAATATTAGTTTTTGAACGTCTAGAAGTGCCTGGGGCAGTTGTTGCTCTATCTGTAGATTTATTGATAACATGTGAAATAATAAAATGACGTTGTTTATTTACGCAACCTAATGTCCAATACGAATGAAAAATGTTCTTTCTTTGCTCTTCATTTAACCGTAAATGACACCGCATCCTACAAAGTGCACCACAACCTGGTTTCATTTGGCGCCTTGCCTTTTTGGTATCTTTACAATATAATTCATGTTCTGAGCCTTCTTGACGTCGTCTTTTGTTGTCCGTTCTTGACCATGCTCTTTTCAACTGTCGTCCACGAATCTTCCGTTCAGTCAAGGTGATCGGATGATATTCTGATGATTCTGAAGTGACCATCTCGCTTTCAGTGTTTTGCTCTTCATCAGTATCTGAACATTGCTGATCTGAATTTGAAGACGTAACATAGCTTTTCTCGGGCTCTAACTCTAATGGTTTGTACGTTTCATCATTATCCGAGTCATCAAGTACACCAGCCTCTTCTGCTGCAACGTTTTGAATAAGATGTCCAGCTTCATTTGCAGATCTTCTCCTTTGAGACTCTGAAAAATATTGAAATATTATAGGCTTAATAAAATAAGGTGCAACATTTTAAGTTTCGACATATTCTAAATGTAACTGTAATATTCTTTAAAAATAAAAGGTTTTTGGAAAAGTGAGGTAAAAAACATATTTCATTGCACCGAAATATTCTGTTAACATTCTTAGGGATATACTACACAATGAAGTATAAAAGAAAGGTACTTTTCGAAAAAGGTACTTTTGAAAAAAGGCCATTTTGAAAAAGGTACTTTACCAAATTTACAACAATTGCAATTCTTTTTAAAACTCTCCTATGTACAATATTATAGTCATAATATAGCTACAAGGTCCATACTATATTTAAAATATAGCACGAAACGTAGCTGAGTGCAATATTTTAAATATAGTATTGACCGCTTAGCTATAATATGACTATTATCGAATTAATTATGGAGGTTCATTGCTTCCAATATATTGATTCATTCTTTAATTTGAATTAAAATTTATTGTTAATATAATATTTAGTAAAAAGTCATTTATCATTATATTAAGCTAGAACTAGTAGGCTGTCTAAATGAAATTTGGTCACAGCTGTTGATTTACCATCATTATTACAGTGTAAAAGAACCAAATCAACAATATATCAACAAAACACAGCGTTTAAAGCACTCAATGAGTATGTAGAGTCAAAGAAGTTCGTTGATTTCGAAACCATCGCGATAGAAGATTTATACATTTTGTTAAGAGACTTTTTTATTTCTTAAGAAGAAAAACTTTATAAACGCAACACACTTTTAACAATGCGTCAAGGTTTAAATCGAAAATTCAAATATCTCTATGGCCCTGCAGATATTGGCATTGTTAAAGATGTTAAGTTGATTTCAAAATTCACAGAAGCCTTTTTCTGCTTAATGAAAGTGTCAAACAACACGGGAAAGGCACTACTAAGCTACCGATGTATTTTGCATGTAAATTAGAATTCTATATTTTCAAATATTTTAACCGAAAAGATGAACTAAGTTATAACCGTTCAATATTACTTGCAATATAGCATGGTTATAGCTTAATTGATCTTTTCGATTAAAATATTCCAAAAATATAGAATTCTAATTTACATGCAAAATACATCGGGAAATTCGATAATATACTTGTTTAACTAAAATGTATACCTAAAGCCCACAGTACCCCCCCCCCGCATTGGCGCTGATTATTTATTTATGCTGTAACTTTACTCCTGAAAAGGGCGCGATTATGAATAGGTGCCCGGGGCAAACAGCCCACACCTGAATCCACCATTAGTTTATTATTTTCAGTTAAATATTTCATTCATTTTATTATTCATTTATTAAGTTGTTTATTTAATTCAATAAATGTGTTAAATATTGCTGAATAACAGGTTACATTTCATTGATTTTATTTTTCATTTATTAAATTGATTATTTAATTAAATTACTGTTTTAAATACTGCATAATAAGGTGTTTCAAAAGTACAGATTTGCATGTAACTTATCTAGTGTTACAAAGGGTATAATATTTATTATATTATTATTATTAATAGTATTAATATTTTATTTGCACAATTAAAACGCTTTTAAAAGATATCATGTTTTCTTACCTCTTTGTTTCTGTAAGGCTGCTTGCAAACATTTCATTCCTCTGCTTCCTGGCAACATAACTACTTAACTAATGTATTTACTTTTAAGATCAAAAGCGAAATTAAAAATACACAATATAACAATGTCGTACGAAATGAAACGTCAACAGTGTAAAATAATATGGTCAACAATCTGCAATATTTCAAATTTCAAATTTCATCGATATACGCTTTATAGCCTGATTTAATTTATGCCGGATACTTATACGTCATATTATATTATCGATTGGATTATTCATCGATATACGCTTTATAGCCTGGTTTATGCCGGATAATTCACTCAACATTGAAAACCATAGAAATGTTCGATGTCTCTTGAATTATTCTCCTATATACATAATCAATGGTATTACGTGATGAAATAAATTCGAAAAATGGTTGAATATCGTAACTAACATTATGTTGTGATATAAAATATGCTGAACTATCGTATCTGCCAGTTACGATTGTTCAGCATAACTCGGTTTAATAAAAATGCAGATACGATAGAGAAAAAAGTGTTATAACAAATAAACCAAGACAAGTAATTACAAGACATTTAGCCATTATATAGAATGTAGCACACTCATAATAATAGGTGTATTTATGTAGTTACGATAGTTTTACAGATACGATAGTTCAACATAACTACGTCGATATATTGATTAGGTATATATGTATTAATGAAGAATATGCATATATATTATTATAATTATTTAATATTTATTTATTTTATAATCTATGAATTTATATTCTTAGTGATATTTTTAATTATAAATAAAAGATAAATAAATAATTATAATAGTATATACCCATAACAATATTCTATATATATTTAAAAATAAAATATTTATAATACATATTTAAAAATAAAAGTATATGTATATGTTAAATATCTGAATACTATTATATAACATGATTTATATATATATATATATCATATTATACCTATTAGTAGGTAATAATATTAAATAATTTATTATGACAGGTATGTGTTTTTGCTATAGGTTTCCAACACATATTAAAATAATGAAATTATATTTTGTAATCATCTTCAGAAAGTTTTAACACCGTCTTCAGAAAGTTTTAAACCCGTTTTAAGAAAGTTTTAAAACCATTTTAATAAAGTTTTAAAACCATTTTAATAAAGTTTTAATGACTCCTTCTTAAGATTAAGACTGAGATAAAACTAAAACTTTTCGCTTAAAACCAAACATAAACTCACCCATTAAATAAATTTGAAAAAGAAGTTTTCTTTGAATTTTTTTAAAATACAGTCTATAAATGATACGACCAAAATTTATATAATTACCTTATTATTTAACATAAAGATAAAATCAGTGTATTATACTATAGATTTATTGAACTAAAACAGCGTTTATATATTAGCAAAAGGTCATTAAACTAACCGGATTCAGGCATCGTAATTTCTTCGACAGACTCCTCGCCAACATCAATACTGTTCTTTGCAGCGACCCGGAATTCATAGGTTACTCCAGATTCTGAGAAAATATAGAATATAGAATAAGTAAAACAAAAAGAAACATGTGTAAACCTACGGTAGTAGGTTTTTAACTCATGCGAGCAACCTACGTACGTACAGAAGGCATATGACAAGAACGGCCTTTTTGGAAATAGCTATACCATTTAAAAACTATTTAATATTTTTAAATAATTTAACTTTTATCGTGTAGCGCCACCAAAGTTAATGAGTATGACAAATTTTATGTTCAGATATTATAGAACTCGAGATATTAAGTGTCAAAATTGACCTTTTCCGTCATTCTTCTTCTTGTTCAGACCCAATAACACTCCTAAACTTTAATAGATTTTTATGAAATTTTCAGTATATATTGGAAATGTTGCAAAGATGATAAAAATTATATTTTACCCTAACAAACGTTGCTAAGGGCTTGGATTTAGCAAAGCAACCACTGTTTAACAACTTAAAAAACAAAATAACATCTTATCGTGTAGCGCTGCTTTAAATTAGTTCGCATGTCAATTTTCATGTTTAGAGCTGCTAAAGAAATGAAAATGAAGATACTTTTATTATCTAATATATTATAAACTACATGTATAAACTGCATATAAACTACATGCATAACTTAATATTTGGAAAGAATAACATTTATATAGCTAGAATCACAGAGAAAACTGTATACTATGATAGTATAGGGGCGGATCTGGGGCCCTCCTCGCTGGGCACAGGACCCAGTGCGCCCTTTAGTCTAATTTTCATGGCGCCTTTTTGTTTTAAAGTTACGCCCCTAATAAATGACTATATATTATATATACATACCTACTATACAATAATCATTCCCATTCATTTACACTCCCTATATCTATGAAGTCTTTAGAATTACGCATATAAACATAGGTGTATACAACACTTTTTATGTGAATAATGGCCCCTCTTGGGATGGCCCCTCTCGAATAAAATCCTGGATCCGCTCTAGCAATCATTATTGGTGAAATTATTAAATGTTTTGGTAACTTATATCTAATTAATTAAAGTATGCCTGTTTGTATAGTAATACGATTATATCATAGTTTGTTCAGTCGCCTGCCTATTTTAAAAATAGAATGTACACATTTACAAGTTTAATTAAATCATTACTTGTATTCTGGTCATCGGTGATTGGTTAAATGCTCCTTAATCGCAAGACAAAATTATATATCGTTGCATCGATAACGATGTGTACGAGTTATATACATAATATTGAGTGTAGTTGAAAGTTCTATAGTTTGTAAGCTCACTCGCAGCGGGTTGTCCTCGTAACATTATTATTTTCCTAAATTAATCACAAATATATAATCTAACAACTAACGTATATTTTGCACAAAGTTCATCATAATTTCTACAATTCAAATTGTAAATTGGTTAAACAAATCTACCTCAATGTTTTAATTTCATCTTTAAAAAGATCTCAGAACTACATTTTCAATTTGCGTGAAACACGGTAGACTTGTGGATTTTTGACATTGATTTTCGATAAAAAATATGCAGTACAAAAAATACGTATAAATTATGGGCCGTATTCCGTATGTCATTGTTATAACTGATCATATAGGTAATGCATATGCTGCAGCTTAAACTATGGACAATATGTTTCTGTGTGGATTTGGTATAATATATAAACTGAAAAAACTTATTTAACATACTTGTACATTTAACCTTCTAAGGAAGAGAACATTTGACATTGTTTTCTTTTGTTTCAAAACTTATATATACGGATCTGACAAATAATTTTATTACTATATGGATAAAGAAAACAATGAATCAGCTCATGATCTTGTAACATTATACATGAAAGATCAGTATTATAAACAGATGGTAGATTGTTTATAATATTTTTGATAGATCTGAGTAAACTATATTATCTACTATTTCTTGCATACTGTACAAAGTTGATCGTTGGAAAGAATAATGAAAACAATTATTATTGGAAATACGTAACTACAGAGTGTATGTCATATCTATATGTACAATGATTATTATCTATCAGTGAATGCCTGTGATTTTTAATAAAATAAAGTGTATTCTAGAAATCTTTTTATTTTTAACGCTTAATATACGTTATGGATTGATGAAAATATCATCTAATATTTATAAAAAAAAATACTGCAATAATTTGGGATAATACAAAACATTATTATTAAAAGTATGTTATTTTAAGCCAAAAACAGTTCACTTAAGGCAAGATGCTATAATTTCCGAAATTTCACATCAAAATGTTATTAACAAAAGTTTAATATTTTAAAACTAATAAGTGAACTAATTATGAAAAATTAGTTGCTATTCTACACATTTATTTAACGTATAATTTAAATTTAAAAATATAGTAAATACTTATTATTTCTTCCGCTAAAAATATACTATTAGAAAATATTATCATAGTTAAAAATGTCTTACTATTTTTTAAAATTATTGTTATTATTTCGTTTTCGGTTCATGTCCACTCTTTTTACGACGATAAAATTATTCATTTTAATTACAAATTCAAATTGTGTTGTATTTTATAATATTGGACTGAAATAAAAAAAAATTGTTATCTATTAAAAGTATATATTTGACTTGAGCTAACTACGTTTCTTTTACTTACAACTAAATTAGTTCATTATGAATTACTAAATTAAGAGTTAATAAGGAGATTGAGGAAAATAAGGAAAATCTGGCAGGAAACCTTCTAGAAATTAGATTTTAAAAATAATTTTAAGTCTGATATTTACAAAATTAATTATGTTAAACTTTTAAATACAAATATTTATTAATATAGCGGAAATAGGCATAATTAGGATTTATACATAATTCCTAGGCATTATCAATAATGTCAGTAATTATGTATACTATACTTAGAGTTACCAAATATTAATGTAGTTATACCTTTATATTTGACTTTTTTGCATTCCTTATGCTTTGTTTAATAAAACTCTATTAAATTTCAAATTGTTTTATCCTTAAAACACAAGTTTTAAAGTGCAACAGTGTAACAGTCAAATTTGGCGAGTTTTGCTTTAAATATTTTATAAAACAGTTATTTCTTAGCTAATTGATAAAATATAATATAATTTTATTAAATTAAAAATTAGGAATACAGAAAAGTAAAATATCAAGTTATAACTACATTAATATTATTAGTATTATGCATACTTATTGGCATTATATATAATGTCTAATTATTATTGATAATGCCTAGGAATTATGCATAAATCCTAATTATGCCTATTTCCGCTAACACATATATATATGTAGTAATAAAGTTTAAATTTAACTAAAAATCCCATTTTTAAAAGTATATACAGCTGTTGTTACATTTCAGATACTTTTTATAAATATCTTACTCAGTAAAGTCAGCAAATAATATTTAACATAGTCAGATTATTATATTATAGTATATAGGTAAACACATTTTTATTATTTAAGCATTGGGAAAAGTTTCTGAGAAGGTACCAAATAATAAACATAGCTTTTAAGCTATAAACAATCTAGGCGCATATACTCTAATATGATATTGTTAGATTAATGAATGTACATAATATATGTCTCTATACAAAAATCTATTCGCGTATATTTAATATATGTAATGTATCTTATTTTGTCGGCACTGCATATTCATAGGAAAAAGATGAGGCAATAAATTATTTCCTCCATAGCTAGCTACAGAGATAAAGAAGACGCTTCTTAATATATTATGTCGTATAAGCAACGTATACTTTATCATTGAGGGTCAAGTTGGTATTTCTAGGAAAGTAGGTTTGCCATGTAACACTCGTATATATTCCTGGATTCTATAATTGTTCATGATAGGTTAGATATGTACATGTGCTAATGATGTTAGACAATATAGAAAAAGCTCCTAATCTCTACACTGGTGGTTATCGATATTGTTTTTAATAGTCTCCTCACATCAAAAGGAGCGTAGCTCTCTCGTATATTGTGAAATGAGGATCTATATGATAGATAGGTTTGTAGAAGTAGCCAACGTATTATCATGATCTGTTTCTCTTCAGTCCTTTGGATTCGTCAAAGTATTATCTTAAAACATTATATATCGTTCTATATAGAGTAATCGATATCTATTGCGCATTTAAAATAAAACGATTTTGTTTTACTGTCACACATATTATTAATATAAAAACTGATATTTAGGGAATTTATTTTATAATTCAATAGTAGTTTCTAAAAAAGGAAAAAGTAATAAATGGCTACAATTCTACATCTATCAGAATAAATATATATGTTTTATCGATTTATAAGCACATTTAGCGAAATCGAAGAAAATGTTTGTCTATATATTTATAATCAAAGAAATAGAGATCACGCAGACGCTATGATAAATTCCAGAAGCAAACATGTTTACCAAGTTCTAAATACCAAGCTGTTTATTTGATTTTGATCAGATTTCTATGTATAAAGTAAACAATTTATGCTCTATCAAAACACCTGTACACAATCTTACGTGTATATAAGTTCACACCAAATTCTAGTTATTGTTGATAACATGTGTAGTGTGTTCAAACCAATGTACATTTGGAAGTAAGATGAAATAAGGCATTAAAAATGGTTAATATCTAAATATGTTGGTAAAATGTTTGTTATAATATTTTTTCGGAAAGTATTATTTCTCAATATCTTAATAAAATTATAATTCATATTTAATAAATTGTGCAAATATCTTCTTTTTGCCTGAAAGTTTGAACTTTTAAGATCTTTAAAATAATAATAAAACACGACTAGTTATAGTTTTAACCCTAACCCTAACCCTCTAACTTACTGAGGAGACTAAAATATGCAATATTAACTGTTAAAAATTAGTATAATATGTATAAAAGTTAAATTATAAGTTTGTTTTATATTTTTATATAGATATAAAGACATGCAGACATAAGCATTGTGTGACTAAGGAATAGGTTATAAAATAATAGGTTTATCTTGTGTATAAATACGGGAAACATACATGGATAATGATTTAACCATATATAGATATTGAATAAAATAATCAACTAGATCAGTTTGTTTACAATCACTTGTTGATTGACTAACATTATTAAATCAAAATATAGGAAAAAACCCCGATAAAATGGAGGTTGTATAATTTCCAAATGAATTTTCGTAGTTTGCTGATCTAGTTGATTATTTTATTCAATATCTATGGATTTAACAGGGATATACTCATCTGTTGCATAACACGCATTGGGGCACAAATATACTACACTCGGCTTGATTTATGCTGTTTTGATTGTATACCTACAAACCTAGTTTATGTCGTTAACATGACAATCCTCTCTCCGTATTGCTATTTATAATTTAGATATATATACATAATATATTATAGATCTATGTCGGACACCTTATAAAAATAATATGAAAAAGTAATAATTATAGGCTATGCCAAAATAGTAACATTTTTTGAAGGTATGTAATATATTAGTCATTTGGGAGTAGCAGCTAATGTCACGAAAACATATAGTGAGTGCAATCTAAGGATCTTTTTGGAATAAAATATAGCATATATGGGTATATACGATATGTACAGTGAATGAGTGAGTGACATTACAATGTCATAGAAAGTGCTTATATATCATCGCCCGGTTTTGTTGTCTTTTATAGTTGACATGCAATTACTAACTGTCGAATTGAGATTCAGTAGATACAGATTAGGATAATGCAACTACTATAGGATATACATTATTTAAATATACACTCATGCATTATATAGTGCTATTTTGCTGTATAAGATCAGAAATATATACATTGAATGATTGAATATATCAAAAATAATTACACAGACAACAAAATAATTTTTGCAATATAATACTAAAAGCAATATTTTCCTCAATAAAAAAAGTTATATATAGATATTAGGATACTATTATATTGAAAATACTATCTAATAAAATACGACGTGTGCGGTCGATATAAACGATACAGAATATTAAGCATCTTACAATAGAGTTTCATATTTCATTAATGGCATAGTAACTCATGGTACTATTGAGATACTGTGCTTTTAAAATAGTTTTAAATAATGAGATAAACTAACTCGTTTTGTGCCAGTAGGTTTTTCTGGGTTCTAAATTATTTATACTATAACAAAGAAATCTTATATCCGTTATAAAATTTATTTTTCCTACTTAGAGATACTGATAATTAATAAATTTCCTTTTCCTGTTATACAGCCCTGGTCATTAAAAACGCAGCACCTTATATTTCAACAATTTTTTAAATACATTTTAAAATATGTAAAAATTAGCAAACCTAAGAAATAAAAAAAAGATTATCATTATACATATGTATACTGAAAATCTTTTTTTATTTCTTAGGTTTGATCAGGTTAAAATTAATTTAAAAAATTGTTTAAATATAGGGTGCTGAGTTTTTAATGACCGGGGCTGTGTATACTTATATAAATATAAATATATTCAGAACGGATACTAATATAGAGCAAAGTGGCATATTACTAGATGAATCCTAAGAAAGGAAAATGAATAAAGTATGAAAAACGAAAAGGCCAAAGAAAAATAATAAATATACAAATATGAAAAAGTAAAATATTAGGGAAGAAAAAAGGAGTAAAAAAAGTAAATAAGAAAGGAAAATAAGAAGAATAAAAATTAGGAGAAAAATATAAAAAAGAGTAAGAAGAACATAGAAAGTAGAAAATAATACCTACAAAGACGAAAGAATAAATAGAAAAAGATAAAATTTGAAATACGAATAAGACTAGAGAAAAATATAATAAATATATTTTATAAGAAAAAATTATTAATAATAAGCATAATAAACATAATAAACATATGCATACGCTTATGAAGAAGAAATAAATAAAATAAAGGAAGACGACGAGATAAAAAGAACAATAAAAATATAGTTGCAAAAAGATAGAAAAAAACGAGACAAATATAAAATATGAAAAAAATTGAAGGGTTAAGTGGAAGAAAAGTGATCAGAAGGCGTCAGAAAATACAGATAATAATAATATTTCAAGCATATTAGTAATGATATGGAGCAGAAGGAGATAAAATAGATAAGAAGAAAGTACATACTGTGCTCGGTGGGATCCGTAGTTAGGAAGGTGGTGGTGACATTTCTTTCCGTTCCTCCAGCAGCAGTCAGATCAGCCGTAAGCTCTTGAGGTCGGGTGACACGGAACCGGACTCTATAGCCAATGGGAGGCGAGCCGGGTGGAAGGGCTGGCACCTGCCAACTGGCTGTCACACAGGGCTGTCGAGATTCACAGGCCAGACGAAGATGGAGGCTACGGGGCGGCGAGGGTGCTGTCAGGGGCAACAGGGGGTCGGGTGGATAGACGAGGGCCTCAACGTTGATTGGTTGTGAGTAGGTAAGTGATGGGAAATGAAGGCTGGTCACCAGCGGGAGCAATAGGTGCCACATAGCTCACTAATGACGTCACAATATGACGCAGAAAATCAGAAAATTAGGATGAGTTGCCGTTGTTGTTTTAGTTCTGTTACAGCACAGGTGGCCCTTGGGTTCAACAACTTCATGAGCAATCGCTGACAAAATGATGTTTACAGGAATTCAATGCTAGTTGAGAATATTTGAAAGCCAAGATCGTTTAAGTTGTCTCGCTTCTTTTCAAAGTTAAACAGCTAGATAGCCAATGACTGTCGCCGAGGAAGATGATAAGAGCTCAGTCAATTCGACCAATCAGTTGCATTCAAATATTTGAAGCGCAATTATTACACACCCAACCTACAAAAATAAATGTTGTGACGAATTATCGGAGGCGCCAAAATAGATAAATTTAAGTAGTGGCGTTGGTAGCGGTGGTTAAAAAATCCTATTTAACTATCGTAAATATATGTTGCTTGCAAGATAGTATATCATGTAGCAGAAGGTGGTACGCATCATGTGCACGTTCCATTCTAGTTGTCAGTTTTAGTGGTTGTGGGAATCTTTCACAATACATTTCCCATTGAATATACTTTTTTTCATGTAGACATACCATGATTTACGTGTTGCCTGTAAATCAGGTTTTACCTGTTTGTCTATCTCGTTCTGGGTATAATAAGAAAGAAGGCATTCACAGACACATATTGGCATATTAGATTACAGGAAAACTGTATATCTATAATGGCTTCTTTCGCACGATTAATGGTTGAGAGATATATTAACTTTTATCTAAAGATGGGATCATAAATTCCCAGTAAATAATTAATTAATCAATAGTTATAGTTGGTTACTATATAAGCGCCCCATACCTAACTGCAGATATCTATCCAAATTAATAAGAGCGCACCTACAAAAATAATACTTTTCTTAACCTGTCAAATGAGGATTAGCAGCTGCAATATTCTTTGAGATGTCGCATGATTAACATATAGTACAGAATTCCACTTAATTCCAAGTGCATTTACTACATGACATGGGTGATATGATATCCTTATAGTTACTTCTAATCGGGTGCTAAGTGAAGTATGTATAAGTTCCCCATTAAAGATACATCATCACATGCTGGTGCTTGCATTCTATAGGGGTTTATACCTATATAAATATATATATAAGTGTAACTTTCATAGCATACGTTAAGTGCTGATGAATGAATTCAAATCAGTCTTTACACCGCGTCTCCAGTAAGACTTCGACTGGAACATAAATGTAGGAGATGGTATCATTCTAACTTTAGTCATCGTCACATTTTATGTATTTCCCATTATGTACATTGTTGGGTCCATAAAGAGTTAGGTGCTAGGTGTAGGCAGGTATCACTATGTACATCATACACAAGAAACTCGTTTTTCTACTGTGTACATAACATTAAAATCAGGGACTTCTACACCGGGGAAACTACTAAAACGTGTACTTCTTTCTTCATTTAAGTTAGTTATCGATAGCTATTATAAGCTTGCGTATTTCTGGACCTTCTAATGATCGATCTGGGTTCTTGATTAACTTTACATGTACAGAAATCCGCATCAGATTTTTACAAATGTGAATCCGCTAATCTATATATCAGGGTTTATTCCTTGAAAATGTATATCTATGAGACCTGGGAAAAGTTCACCACAAAAGTACCAAATGTTTGTAGAAACTATATAGTAGCCTTTGTGTTGAAAGTTAATATTAGATATAGCGAAAGCTGTGAATGTAGGAATGTTCGGACCACAGAATTACTATTCATGGTGTATATGTACAAAGTAGGTTCCAAAATGACCGACGTATGTCAGTTTTTGAAGACACTATTTCTTAAAATGATGACATAATTAATTAGGACCCCGATTGAAGGTTAAGAATTCTTTTTAGAAGGTGCATTTCTGAAATCAAAATATCATGCATATACTGTTTGATACAATTGTGAATGGGTATAAATATCTTATGCCTAACATATGTAGATACCATAATTTATACAACTAAATGTATTGAAAGAATATTGCATCTTTTCATTAAAGAAGATAGAACGAAATATTTCAAGAAGGAAAACATGAGTTTTTAAATGTATTTATTGTGTTGTTATTGCTAAAAGATGGACACTTTATTTTAATAAAGATGTCACTTTATAAAAATATTTTAGGTATACTCAATAAAGGTGTAATATAATTAATAATACTATATTTTATGCTTGCAAATACTGATAAAATTATAATAAATTTCCAAAATAAATTTTCAATTAATTATAAGTGTTTAATTTTGAGCATATTATCGGTATAAATTGTATCTAATTACATAACATTTTGATTTATTTATAAACCACCTATAAAAACATATTGGTAACAATAAGGTTCGCATAATATTTCGTATAAATATTAACTGTAGAATATATGTTACAATGCAGATTTTATATTAAAATATCACATAAATTTATACTTTATATATTATCCTTCATTAAGTGCTTCAAAATAGTGATGATTTGTGTTCTAAATTTTATTCATGCAGATTACTTTCATTAAAAATCAGAAGACAAGACTTTAAATTATGGATTTTATGATACTCATTGCATATAATACGATTTAATATGTCTCATATGTACAAATGTATGTTTGTTATGTACAAATATGTCTCACAAGTACCTACGAAATAGTAATTAACGAAAGCTTTGGTTATAGAATAGACAGTATATCTTTCAAACTGCTACATTTCCGTAGCTAAGCAATTCATGACCTTAATGTGAAGTCCTAATGTTATATGTCTCTTAGCAACGTTGACTTTCAAGGTCAAATGTAGACAAATTAAAAACGAGGTCCATTTTAAAATATATATTTAAACACATGACTTTAAATAAGCACGTTGATAAGGAAGATATAACAAAACGGTCACGCACTGTTCCGATAGTCCGTGACGGTCACTAGGAAACTCTAAAGTTTCAAGACCGCGGATTGCTTAGTTACTAAGGATACAGCGTTTAAAATATATTTGTTTATACATGCAGAAATTATATTATATATAAAACTTTGGTTAAAATTAAAAAAGTAGAATAAACTTGATTTTTTAATGTCAACTATAAGGCCAACTATGAGGCTATTGAGTGAAGCCAATAAAATTAAGAAATTAACGTTTTAGATTATGTTGCAGGTATTTATGGGACATAGTTTGTATATACGACACATATGTGTGTACCTATAGCAAGATACACGCTCTTAAACTATATGGTAATGGTGAAATGCTATAACTTACTACATTTTTTCTTTTATTAACATTAAATCTAAATAGCAGACAAGAAATTTATAGAACAAGTCCTCAAGTTAAATAAGGAATTATTCAATTTGATAAAGCAGAAGCTACACAAATACTTACGAACGTTCATTGTACTAAAAAGATAGCCTGAATATGAAACAAAACAAAATAAAAACATAAAATAGAATAGAAAAGAGAATACAAATATTTTGAAAAATCATTACATACGTGTTATAACACTAATGTATACAAATTAAACAAGAATTTGTGATCGTCACAGCATATTAAGTTAATTAAAAAATTAATGCAATTACCAAAATATGGTAATGTGTAAATATAAAACAAAAAATAGTTCAAAAGATATAAAGCGCTAGAAATATCAAATATTTACAAATTTTTTTAAACTGTTGACTTTTTAAACAAATATTATTTGTACACATATTTCATAAATTCACATATCCGAGTTACCCACCCACTAGAAATGTAGGAGTATAGTATTTGTCTTGAAATGGCGCATACAAGCAGATTAATTATTATCTGTTTATCTACCATAATATTAAAACTGAGTTGGTTAGCATTTTTCAGTGAAATATATACAAATAGCAAACTTATCGGTAACGTTGAGCGTTTATTGATTGTTTATATATTATAAGACTGTGTACCAAATGTTTACGGAAAAAAAGAAGATTTCCAGCGTTGGCAAACAATTAGAATGTGGTTTGAGTTATGATTTTTGAGTGGGCGCATTGAGGTATATTTAACTATATATATAGAACAAAGTGTGCATTTTGCATTTCAAAATGCACACACGTTCAGTCAGAAGGGTGCGCTATTTGAGCAGACAATATCTGTAATTATTCACAACTTGTTTGCTTTTGTCAACATGATTTGTAGTGCCAAAATAATCGGAAAACCTGATGAATACATCCATATAGCCACCCAAATGCATAATATATTAATAAGTCAAAACATGTAGCAACAAATTATGGCACACTTATGCATAGATAATTTTTAATAATAGGGGAACTGACAAATACATTTAACTGATGATCAAGTGTTCTGTTCTGTGCTCTTGGGAAACACATTTTAATGCAGATAATATTTGATAGTGAATGTTGGAAACTATAATTATTGTAATACATGATGACTTCAACACATATTAGTAAGTTAAAAAATTCCATACCATTGACATAACTGGGACAAGTATTTCGTGTAATTTAAAATGAGATTAGATGGAAAAGAGATAAAAATAAACTAAACAATTCATACATAATTGGCTTTATTCAAATAAAACAAAAATTGGAAAATATATTTAATAAATACATAATAATAGTAATACTGTTGTCCAAAAATACTGTTAACATTCTAATCTTTTAACTTTAATTAATGTTATTTAAAATTAGTTTTGCATATTTATAACGTATAATAAAATGTATGTATTTTAGAGTAATTTGACACGAAAAGACATTTTTAAATGCATTTCAAACACATGGTACCTAAATTACAAAAATTATACATTGTAATAGAAAAATAAAAAATATATAAACAATTAAGCAGGAATAAATTATAATATGGTTATAATTGTATATAGTTATATCGTTAGTAATACTAAATACTATAAGTAGTAGAAAAATAGTATAATTATAATAAATTTGAGTTATATAAAGATAAAGTTAAATTTAAAGAAAATATTCATAATTTCTCAAATTACTACTAATATGCTTAGTATGTAAAAAATGTCAATCTTTTAATATAAATAATTACGAAATATTTTAATTTTTGCTAATATGATGAGCGCATTTCAGTAAAAGAGAGAATAATTGCAAGAACAAATTATTATCAATAATAGAGATCTCGAAACTTTACTCACGTTTGGGGCGGGTTCGAACTGGCGGCGCTCGGGCCAGGTCCCCTCGACCAACATTAGAGAGTGAGTAGATGGTAAACTGATAGAAAGTGTCTGCCTCCAGGCCTCCCACCACCATCCGATACACTCCGTCTGTTCCGATCTCTTTTGCCGACAGAGTTCGCTCATCGGCCCTTTCACCTTGCTGCAACCGACGACCACCCTGATCCGAGGGGTAGAAGGCCAGCTTGTAATGCCGGACACGACCGCGCTGGACCAGTGGCGGTTTCCATTGGATACGGAGAGCGGAGGAGTTGACCGGCCGGACTTGCACGTCCTCAGGCGCTCCCGGAACTGAAGGGAAGGGTTCACGCGAACGGCATAGCTTAGGATTTCTGGATTATTGATGGGGAATTTCGATTTCATATTAAAACGCGGATTTCTTTCCAGAAGATATTTAAAACAAAACAATATCTGTCTGTCATATTCACTTGTTAAATGTATTGTTATATGTGAATACTTAAAATGCCCTTGCTTTGACAAAATGTTTCGCAAATAGGTAGGTCTTTTCTGACAACAAGCGGCTGAAATAACTTGAAATAATGCATAACATACCAGTTATAGAATAAACCCAACCTGTGAGATAATTAAGTTAATATTTCTAATCAAGTTTAGTTCCATTCTAAAAATACTGGAACACAATTCTGTATTCTAGACCAGTGGTTATGTATTGGGTTGTAGTTTTAGTTATCCCTCATCAGTTATTGCGTTTATTAGTATTAATAACATCAGAGTACCTAAGTTGTTAAATAGTTGCATATTTAGTATTCGAGAATAATTAAACAAAATTTATTTATGTGATTACCAGTATTAAAAAGTTTAAAATTTAATAACAATTTATTTTTTAGTTTGATGAATAAAATATAATTAAAAAAATATCATCTTACTAAATTTTTTACATAAAATACTTTTTAACTCACAAAACTTTTTGCTGATAATGTCTATTATATGATTTTTTTGTAATACTTGATGTCAACTATTATGGGAGATACATTATTTGTATATATCTATTTTAATGATAAATATGCAACTAACACTGGTAATTTAAAGTAAAAATCAATTTCACTTGAATTACCAATATGCCACAGTAAAACAACCGTTGATTTTAACTATGAAACAGTGTAGGGATTTGAATCTGTATTGCCGATAGTAGTCCAACATGCTCACCACTACGCCACTGTAACTATCGCCGCTCACTCACTACTCACCAAACTCCTTGGTTCTAGCGGTGAGGACAGCAGGAATGCCCGGGCCGGCACCTGTCACTGCCGCCAGCTGGAATTCGTACTCCGTGTTGGGTCGCAGTCTACCCAGCGTGTACTGTGTGGGTTCGCGGGGAAGACGCTGACTCATCCGCCCCTTGTCAGGCCCTACTGCGCTCGAACTGTTCATACTCAGAGGCCGGTAAACGAGGCGGTAGTGGTCAATGTGATGAGCCGACTCAAGGTCAGGATGTGCCCAGAATAGAAGAATTTCGTGGGCTGAGCTCACGTGCGAATTGAAGTTGCGTGGTCGAGAGAGGACTGCAGTCAGTGAGTCGTGTCGTGTGATTGGTCGGTTGAAGAAACAATGGATGATGACGTATGAATAACCAAGTACAGGTATTGGATAGATTACTGAATGACGGCAACGACCTACTAAACTTGAAATTTAACAGAGTCCTTAGAAACATGAGGCGAATATTACTTAGGGAGACATTTCAAAGCTATTTATAGATTAATGCGTTTTAAGAGTATCTATGGTGAGATAATTTAATTTTGTTCAAGTCATAAATACAACAGTATTTAGATTACGCTGAATCTCATTAAATTAGGATAGCTATTAACAATGTAACGGAAGTTAAGAATTTTCAATTTTGCAAACGAAAAGCATAACTGATATAAAATTTAAACTAACAATAGTGTACAAAAATTTGCGGTTCACTTAGATGTGACTATAACAGATTATTTATAAAGAATAATATACAAAGAAATTACTATTTGCCAAGCGTAAGCACAATAAAATATACAATAATAATCGATAGAAAGGCAATATTTTATTAAATAATATTTATTTCTCCTAAGAAATTTATTAAATCCAAAATTAATTGAAAATAAAAATATTTTAAACAGTAAAATTATTTATTATTTATAACGAAATTACTATTTTTCAATGTGTAAGCATAATAAATTATATAATAATAATCGGATAGAAAGACAGTGTTTTATAAAGAAACATTTATTACTCATTAAAAATCTATAAAATCAATTAATTAAAAATGAAATTATTTTAAACAGTGAAATTATTTATAGTTTTGGCGTATGTAGAAATTCTGCAACGAATATTTTAAATATAGTACTGCATATAACGAACAACATAATAATTCCATTACAAACTGAAAGCAGAAATAACGTAACAGAAAGTATTTTATATATATAAATGAACACAATTTAATTGAACACTGAAATTGTTATAAATAATGTAACACAATTTTTAAAAGTAACCTACTTTTATTTAATAGGAAATTAAAGTAAAACATTATCATTATACTACTGTGGTTTTTTTCCTTTGATGGCATGCATAATCTAAAATAAATTCAATTATAATCATAAATGTAGAAATACATATTAAATAATAAAAATATATATAGACAGGTGTGTTAAATAATAATTGTACATTTTATGTATCATATTTTGCCGACCAATGAAGCTTTAAACTAATACACTGAGTGATGTTTAAAAATGATTAAAAACACAGGTTGCTAAACAACATTTAGCAAATTCAATTAGTGCAATATATTGTGTGTTATTTATACATATGTATGTGCGTATAAAATTGTATTGTTACTAAACGTAATACTCATAAAAATTACAAGTAGTATAAAAATATTATGACATAAAAAAATATTTCTGATTTATTTTTTCCATTGACATGTCTTAAGAATCAAAATAAACGAAATAAAGAAGTGCCAACATAAATTATTACGAGGTAAAATTTATTATCAAATCTATTATTATTTAATGCTTAACTCTTACAAGAGTAAATAACATATTTTAAATCTGTATAATTTTGGAAAAGGTAAATAAATGCATGTGCAATCTATTAGCTATCAACATCGCATGAAGCTGAATATTACTAGTTTAAAACATGTACTGCTAATAAGGCAACATATAATGGTCTGCGTCAATATCTAGGAAAGAAAAAAGATAATACAATTTTTGAACGAAATAGAATTTATCAGAAAATTCAGAAATATGAATATTGTTATGATTTACTTTAGAGAAATTTTGATATTATTATAATATAATAATTATGAACTTTTCGGTACAAAAATTGTTTTTAATAATTGTTTATAAAATGTGTTGAATGATAATTTATTATCGATTTCCTGAATATAATTGCATTTGACCGTGGGTAAATTGACGTAGGGGTAGAATGGGGGAACAGGGAGGGGTGGGGGTAATTTGCATACCTGGTGTGACTGGTTGGGGTAAATGGAGGGTTGAGTTACCAAACAGGGAACAATTGTAAAGGTAAAGGAGGGTAAAGGAGGATAAAGAAGGGTAAAGGAGGGTAAAAGAGGGTTAGGATTCATGGGAAACGATTAGTGATTAAGGGCAGGATACATCATATAAATACGGAGCATAACATTGTAAAATTGGTTGCAAAGGTTAAAAGGAAATATTACGGTCAGTGATATAAGGAGAGACAGAAGGATAAAGAAATGTACTGGAGTTGCATTTCGGTTGAAAACTATTAATATATATATCATCATTATTCATATTGTAGTGTTTTCTTGAAATTTTTGCTTCATTATTAATATATTACTTTTTAACTTTAAAGAAAGTATTAGCTCAATAAAAGTATAGGCTACTGAAAAATCAATATTATTATACATGATTAATAATATTGATTATAATTGAATAGATCAATAGTATGCTTAAAATATAATTATTAGTAGAAATATATAATAAAAAGTAATTTTTCTTTAAAGTAATTTTGTAAATATATATTTACTTATCCAACTATTCCATGTATTTCTATCGTTTAGTCTGACTAAAATCTGCACGTTCAGTCCCTAGCTAGGAGCATGCATAGAGTAATTAAACACTATTCACTCTATGACTAGGAGATTATATTTATCAGTCAATTTAATGTTTTAATATTTGATAAATAACTTTTTTCGCTAAACAGAAATTGATAAATGCATTTTCTCCGCTAAATTTGATAAAAAATTTCTAAATATAGGGTAACAAATAAATTTCATTTTTTACAAGACAGTTTCAATTACAACAATAGTTAATCATTAAAAATTTAGAAGTGGTTTATTACTCAAACTTTTTTATATGTATGTATATATTCCCATTGACACTTCAAATTTAGGCAAATTAGTTTTATAATGATCTTATTTCGTCATATCATTGATTCAGTTAGCTCCTTGATGTTAAAATTAATTTAAAATTAGAAATTACCTTCACATATGAAATTCGGTCAAATGCAAATTGATGTTAAAGAGATAAATCATAGAGTTTTGATTAGAGTATTGAGTTTAATAATTCCATGAAACTAAAAACATGGAATATTTTAATAGTATAATTATTGAATTACAAAGTGATTATTGTCTAAAAGTCAAACAAAATTGTACATAAGATTATTTTAGAAATATTTTGAGACAAAATGATTTGGTGATACTATGTAGAAATAGTAAAGGAGTTAGGTAAATACATAAATTCGGTAAATCGGGATTATACCTTTAAGGTTGATAAAGGGTAGAATTGTTGAATCTGTGAGGTAAAATCACCCATAGTAACGTGATGGCGATAGACACAATAAATAATATACAAATGCGTATAAAAAGGATTAAAAAAGGGAGACACATATATTATAGGATAGGTTGACGTGCTGGACGTATAAATCTTTTTGAATTTAAGGGTAATCACGATTCATATGTGAAGATTCATTCCGAAAAGGTTAGAAGGTTCATACGGGAATAATATACGGCATCAAATAGGTTACTAAACAGATAAAATGAAGATGGGTAAACGTTTAAAACTGGAATAAAAGGGAGACTATAGGAATGAGAGGAGAGGAGGTAAATAAACTGTAATTGTAGGAGTTAAAAGGCTGGAAGATAGGCAAAGAGGTGAAAAGTGATGACCACAGACATCGAATTATTTTCTATATATAAGTTGGTTGAAAAAAATAAAAAATAAATATATATAGAGAATTTACTCATTTAGCTATTAAAAAACAACTTTCGCTGCTAGAATATCCTAATAGTCCGAATTTTTGAATAAATATTCATTGTTAGATATATTCTATATCTCTAACTAAAGCTGTGTGAAAATTAGCTATCGAATTAGTTATCAATTGGTCAACGCTTAAATATAGCTAAAAATAAGGCAATTTTTATTGTTCGCTTTAAGTAGAATATTTTTTTGGATTTGGGTTGTCTAATTTCCAGACACCATTCTTCCCACTGTGCCCAAGACTGCACAGTGAAATTGTAAATAACGATTAAGATGATAATATTACATCCGATGTCTATGGCAATAACAGCATTTTTAATAAAACTCTTGAAAATTCGTAAAATCTAAAATTTATTAATTCACTTAAAGCGTTGTGAATAAAAAGGTTAATTGCTAAAGTAGGTAATAAACATTTCTATGAAAAAGTGAAGGACATGTTAATCGTATAAACATTTAGTGCTTCAAATTCGAGAGTAGTCTATATATCATTACAGATATAATTGAGCATTACTTCTGCAAATGTTGCAAATTCAACAAGAAAAGGGGGAAGTGGGAGGGGGCACTGTAACATACCTCCAGCCCGTACTATAACCGGATAGTCTTCAGAAACTGGGCCATCTCCGATACTATTGACCGCACTGATGCAGACATAGTAGGTGGCATTGAAGGTGAGATGAGTGAGCATTGCAGAGTGGCCCTCCTTCTTGCTGCTTCCACCGGTTGTGAAGCTGTTCGTGCTCACAAGGAACTTGTCCCAGTAGGCGAGGGCGTTTTTGTGGTGTTCCGTGTAGTAGACGCGATAGGCCTGTGACGCGGTGACAAAGGAGAGCGGTTTACATGATATTGACATGACATTGGCAGTTACAGGTCTTGAAGATATAGAAGTGTTATAGGACCAATTCATGGTCAATTCACATGGAAAGCGTGTACAGCGCAGCATATCATCTCATAACTATAGTCTATCACCGTTAAAATTTGATGCGACGCTCTGAGTTGGGTATAGATAGACTTATACTAAACAAATCTATCCAATTATAATCCAATGAAATAAGACAAGAAACAGTATCAAGATCCAGTATTTGCGAACATCGCAAATTCCGGGGAAGACCAAACAACTGCCATTAGTAAATTGAGATTAAATATGATAGCTACAGTTTTTATGATTAGATTAAGTAATACTATATCTTCAGCTTTTGAATAGGACACAAACTAAACTCAAACTAATTAAATTTTAATGGTAAAATTACATAATAAATTTAGAAAAAAATTGCTGTTCATTTAAGTATGTAAGAAATACGCACTTTTATTTTGGTTCACCATTCGTTAATGATATTTCAATGTTCCACAAAACGTAGTACGGTATGTCGAGAGTTCTCCTATATTTATTTATAATTTTAATGTTATGATAATAAAATAAACACGATCGAGTTGATTTAAATGTGGTTCTGGTGCAGAATTATGAGATAATTTTAGGACTTTGGGAACGATTGGACGAATGAAATGCATATCTTATCGAAAAACCAAAGTTTTCATAATAATTGCAGCATGAAATGCCATTAATGGGAAAATATATCAAATACCCAAATTCAATTAAGCTTTCTATCTGAGCTATGTCGAATTATGTAAATTTCACCCATATGGAATAGCTCATAGTACCATACCGCGTTTAAGTAAAAAAACATTTTCTGCTTTTCAAAAAATATTGTTACATGTCCTATTCTTAGAAAATTGCTTTTATTCAAAGCTAAGTAAAAAGAGGCCACACATTTATTGGATACAGCTGTAGAGTAGAGTAAAGAGAGTTTATTATCCAAAATATCATTTAACAACGTCAACATTACATAATTCGTAGTACAATGAGTCAACACATATTTCATGTAGATGCAAATAATTTCTAGTCTCTTACGATAATCTTTCCATTGGGTTCGGCCGGTGGTTCCCATTGCACAGAAACTGCGTCGTTCGAAATGGCCGAAACCCGGATTGATAGAGGCGCGGAGCTTGGAGCTGTAGGGAGGCGAGAGATAACATTAACAGTCGCTTGTACTGACACTTGTTGTACATCGATTAAAGTGTGCTTGTCATAATATCTCACATGAGTTGTTGTACTCAATAGTTATATCAGTGAATATTTTGTTTCATATATTTTATTTCTTAGCGTCAAATATTAATACACATTTTTATAATATTTAATTCACTCAATTTTATGTATATCAATTTGCAGAAGACTTAAAAATAACTTTCAATTATAAGTGTTTTGGGACACGTATATACACTATACGCTACGGTTATAGATGACGCAGAGTCCTATTTGAAGGCATCATGTATTACATAACTCACGAAGTTCATTGGTGGTAAAGTTGACCTGCTTGGAGGGCTGAGACATGGCATTTTTGGCGCCAACCGCCTGCACTGTCACACTGTAGGTCGTGTAGGGCGTCAAACCTGCGAGCACCAACTGCATCTTAGGTACACGGCGTGCCAGCACAACTCGAGTTTGTCGCTGCAAGCTCTCCCCATTGGTGGAGAAGTTGCTCCCACTCCCACTCTTACCACCGCTACTGTCCCCTGTAGCCGTGTAGTAGACGATGTAGCGTTCAACTCCAGCAGAGGGACTGGCGGTCCATTCCAGCTTAGCTTGGTTGTGACCGGTGGAGATGATTCGTGGCATTCCGGGTCGTTCAGGTACCTCTGAACAACCAAAAAGAGGAAAAATACTATAATACGTTATTTTACTTTCTTATTTTTGTTTACAAATATACACGGCATTTGACTGATATACACATACACATATGAATAGATATAAAACAGTATATTCCAATGTAATAATTTTACATTTGGCGTTTAATTACCCGCATTTAAAATATATTTGATATAGATTATTATTTTTAGTATACTGTACAGCTTTGTGAGAAAGTAATTAGTCATATTTTAGTCGTGACAATTTTATTTGATGAGACGAGTGACGCCATTTGTAAGTAATTACACATCGCTGTTTTCCAATCAACTGAAACAATTATTGTTGAATTATATTTTACATTTAGACTTATGTATCAGACATACTTAATATCGCTCTTGATAACTTGAATAGAAAACTATCCATTATTTATACATCCCTAAGATAGGACCCCTCCACTTAGTCACCTAAAATTTTGTAATTATACCACAACTTTGTGATGTTTGGATATCGATTATTCAAACGCTTATTCATAACCGAAGTTAAGGTAATTCCAGGGATGGTTTTAGACATCCTTCCACTTACCCTTAACTATGACGCGGACCGTATCATTGATGGTACCCAACTCCGAGGTGGCCACACAGGTGCAGTTAACGGACTCTGAGACGTCCATGAGAATAGCCCGCGCTTCACCTTCACGTTTTGTGGGCAGAGAGGTGAGCTTGATGCTACCCTGATACCAGGTGACTGTGGGTGCGGGTACACCGACAGCTCGACAGACAAGCTCCACCTTGGAGCCGGGCGTCACTTCTCGGTCGCCTAGGTGACCCCCGATGAAGTGCGGGATGAAGCGTTTCACTGCACCACGTGAGTCAATTAAAGATGATGTAGATCGATCATTAATTTATAGGGTATTATGCAGATTGCACATACTCCGAATTAATATTTTAAATTTTTAATGGATTTTTCAGCGTTAAAATAATTTCTTATAACAAGATGTTTAGAAAATAATTTTCAAATGTTATCATTAATTTTTAGAGAGAGACGTTTTTTAGAACGGCTTTCGCAATATTCACTGAAGTTCAATCTTTATATTATGGTTTTTCTTGGCAGACATTATATACATTTCTAAGTGAAATATAAAAAAAGTAATACCTAAAAATAAACTCATGTTTCAATATAAAGAATTGAAAAAGGTAGGGATATTCTAATGCAACATCGATTTATTCCTGAAAAACCTTTAATATTTAAAATTGCAACCAATATTTTTATAACGAAGGGAAAATAACATACTTTTTGTATTATAACAAAACTGTAAATTCATTAAAGTTAATAATTCACGTAAAAATCGATGTAAGCAAGCTGTGAGTCATTGACATGTATATACTAATGAATAGATTGAAACAAACAAAGATTAGTCAAAATATGTACGAAAACATGTTTTAGTGAAAAATAAAAGAATATTAGTTTACTTTCAGAAATAAATTTAATTAGGAAATATATTAATTAGGTGCGAAACCAGTTATGATGAATAATAATACGATAATTTATAATATATAAATACAAAAATATAAATAAAAATAAATTTAATTGATAATAACATTTATTTTTTAATATTTTCAAATCGGTTTTATTTGTTTAAAAATAAAGTATGAAAACGAATTTCTATAAAAAAGTACAATCGTATAAAATAACGACTGATGTCATCATCGTAAAAAAATTAAAGAAATACATCTCATACTAATTCGATTGAAGAAAAAGAATTGCTGGAAATTTGCTTCAAATTAAATGGAAAATTAGTTGATATAGTATTAAGAGAGAAGGACTATAACCAGCAAAGCCATTGCAAAGGAGAGAAAAATTTAGCAAAGCATGCACGTTCAAATGTCAATTATAAAATGAGAAAGTCTATTTTATTTAGAATATTCCTATTGACGTCAAGAATAAATAAAATAAAAAAAAGACAAACCGAAAAGTTTGAATATTATACAACACAGCTCAATTTTTTCAGAGTTAATAATTTTGAAGTGTTTTAAATAATACTTCAAATATAAAACAAAATTATTAAATTGTATCTAATTTTTATCACTAGTATTTATTTAGTAATATAATACTGTAAGTAGTATGGCACAAAATCCATGAATTTTAACAAAGCAAATTTTTAATAAAGGCAAACACCACCCTTAAAGAGCAAAATGCAATAATAAAAACACTTTTAGTACCCGACTGTGCAAGAAGATGAAGAGCCGCTTCCACGTTTTCTGAGATGAAATAACAGATGGATGCATAAATGACAATAGGGAAACACGACATATACATAGACCTAATTATGTGCGATAAAATAAATGCAATACAATGTTTAATCGAAATTATTTTTATAAATAGGTGTATGAAAAAAGTGATAGTTTACTTTAAGGTTTGCTATTTATTATCGGAAATAAACCATATATTGTTAAAAAATATTGTAATCAAAAAGAATTTAAAATATTGGTAGATTAATCTAAAATATGCCACATAAATATATTTAAATGATGCCTAAATCAAATATCACAGGAACATATAACGATTTCGCTTCAAAAACAAATATCCGTTTTCGTGAAATAATTGCCTCCTTTTTAATAAAAATAAATGTCACCACAATGAAAATAATGTAGTGACATTTAATATGTCAGAATTATATATGTAGGAGTAAAACGCATTATTATTGAAATACATATTTACATATACTATGTTTAAATAATAGCTTATACTGTAGCCTTCTTTTAAACATAAACTTTAGCATGATTCAATATTCCATTCTGGCTCCGTTATTATATATTAATCTAGTTTATTAGTTTAGACATATGTATATCATTAAACTATATGCTATCGATTAATACACCTTTGAATGATATAAGATAAATACTATAACTTGTTGGTTTAGTCCTTTCTATAGGTGAATGTCTAGGTATATAATTGATTTTAACGAAAACCTCATTCTCTCAAGAAACCGACGGGCTCCTCACCTCGAATCATGAGATCGTAGACCGGTGATATCCTGGTGCCATGTCTGTTGGTTGCTACGCATTCATACTTTCCTTCGTCTTCTTCAAGAGTATTTTTGATGTGCAGACTCCCATGGGCTGTCGTTTGGGTAAGTTTGAAGAAAAAGGAGATAGAAATATAGTTTTAAAAGAACTAAAACTTATAATAAATCAATTAATACTCGTTACCTTCACTATTATGCGTAATATAATAAATGTATGCAATGACATTAGTAGACAAATGAAATATATTCTAAAATATATTGTTCTTGCAATTTATAACAGACTCCTTTTAATATTGACAGTAGTAAAGGAAATAAAATCAGAAACTGTTCTAAATTCTCCCTATAATCAAAACCGAAAATAGTCTTTTTATTAAAAACTATTAAATATTTACATTGTAAATTATTAGTTTTCAATGGAAATGATGCTAAATATTCGATAAATGTTGCCTCTAAGAATGCAATTTCAATACCCGGTTATATATTTACCAGTTAAATTAATAAATACTAAGTAATATAATGTAAACTAAACTTCAGTGCATTTTTTTCGAATCAATAGAAATTATAATTACGTTTATAATTTCCTAGATTCAACGAAGGTATAATGATAATAACGCAAACTGATGGGATAATATAGTAAATATAGATATATCTTTTGAACAAATTAAATATAAAAATATGTGGCTAACCCTGATATTAATAATAATAAAGGGTAAATTGCACCTCCCTTTCCCAGGATAAATATATATGATTCTTAATTAAAATGTTGTCATAGGCTTAAACTAATTAATCAACAATTATCTCAATGCTGCAGCGCAAATCAATTTGTTAAAGCCAGAAGTACGCCCCAGGTTTCGAACTTGCTACCTTGCTATGAAGGCAGAAATTTAACCCGTTTGGCTATAACCAGATTTCTTGGAGGGGTAGCCATTCTCTCCTATAATATCCTTGCAAAGTGGTAGCCAAGTGGGTTAGACTCATGCCAGATTTGTATATATGTATCTATATCCGCCCTTCAAAGCGAGGTCGCAATTTACTCTCTATATTATTTATTTTTCATGTATAACTGAGTAAATTCGTGTAACCTATTAACGATTTAACTTAAATATGTAGTGGTATTGTCTTATTTATATCGTAGACTAATTACGTGCATCGATAATTATATAATATATGGATGTAGAATAAACATTACAGTCGGTGTATTTCTTAAGCCATATTTCAAATTTAATTGTAGATATGTGTTAATTAAGTAATATGAAAATTAATCAATATATTCCCATATGTTGCCCATAGGTATGTGTATGTATACTGAATTGAACACAACCATCTTCCTCCGATACATACATACTCAAGAAAATAGTTTAGAACCCGAGGCTAATTTCAAATTCTAATTAAACACATGAAACTTCTAATGAATAAATGTCGGTTGAGAGGAATATATACAAATACACACGAACTCACAAATTGAAATGGATATATACAAACATAAGCATTTTGAGGATGAGAAACCCGCATAAAGTATATTCGAAGAGAAAATATATTTTACAAACATAAACCGGTGGCAGGGGAAATTTTCTCCTTTTAACAATAATGAAGGAGAAAAAAATGCCCGACACTTTACGTTAATTAGTATAATTCGGTAGGATACATATGTCGCTTTAAAGAGGCAAAACAAATATTAGTGTTTTCGAGGTTGAAATAATGTGTTGACGGTTATAAAAAAGCGTTGTCGGTTTCGAAGGAAAATAAAATAAGTTCTAAGAAATGTTAAGGATTAATTAAGGAATGAGTAAACCGGTATAGCCGAATTTTGATAAAGTACATTTGTTTATACTCGTATCTAAAAAACTTAAAAAGTCTGCGAAATAAAATACACACTCTTTAAATTTAAATAGATTACAGACTGGAATATGCGATTTCCATGTTGTCATTTGTAAAATGTATTTCTATTTAATTTATATAAATATAACTGATAATTGTATACTATGTTTAATACATCAACAAATTATAGAATATTTATTTTTGCATTTTTTCGTACTTAATGAACTAGGTGGATATATTCGTAAAAGTCACATTTTATTGATATATTTTCCCGTTGATTCGTGAGTCTAAACATTAAGCAAGATGAACAATATTAATTATAGTTACAGATACGGTATATAATACATATACCTATATATGAACATAAATAAGTACATATAGTTGCATATCTGTGAAGCATAATGAAGACTATATTAATAGATAATTCGTCTTGGCTACCTAATGCTATGTACTGGTCAGGATCTTAAATAAGAGTTACTTGATATCCAAATCCCCATATTTTGTAGTGCAAAGGCGTCAATCACATCCAATCTTGATGGGTTTAATGCAAACTATAATACGTATATAATATAGACGAGAGTATGAAAACGCACTATACATTTAATATGTATTTTAAAATCTGTGAAGATACTAAAAATGTATTTAAAACAAGGGAAGCGTGGAGCATCACTGAAGATGAACATTTTGTTTTGCAATTAGTATCTTGATGCCCAATCCCGGAATTTCTCCTGTTTATGGCACGACTATAGGCATATGGGAAGATTATGAACCTCATGAATTCAAACTACATATAGGATGTCTATAGGATGTGCGCTTTACACAGGATATTGTTAGTATACAGGGCCCTAAACTGTCTATATACATATAAAGGCACAGACACGTAGCACCCCTATTGTTATTTGTGATTATTTTTCATAAATTAATAATAGCATGATCCAATAAGGTATACACACATACGTATGGATATATTTGAGAAGGTATATGTACGATATTGATATAGTAAGTGTATGTAGGTAATTACGCGCAGCAATATATAACAAATATTTCAGGGAGGCACCGATTTATAGAAAGATGTATATAATATTTACGCAATTATAAAATAATATCTGTGGTTAAAACAGAGAACTGATGGAGAGTGTATATAGACAAAGGTGTATAAACTTATTTTCCCACTGATATATCTACTATATATCAAATATAATTGTCAATATATCACCTGATGGATACAGAAATACATAATTGTTAAACAAAATCAATATTTCAATATATAGGCATAAATCACCATATGTAAATATTTACTGTACTTTGAAAATGGTAAAAAGGGTATAGCCTATGTATGAGTATCTACTGCACAAATGATAAAGACAAGAGAATACTATCATTTTCTAACAACAATTTTGATGCACATTTTGTATGAGAAATAATGGCATTAAACAATATTATGGAACAGCAAACCGATATACACAGAAAATTACCTCAATGATTGCAGCATAATACGTGTACGCATAATTAATCAAATCAGCAGATACACATACATGCCGACCTTTTATCTATCCACTGGGATTATTTTAATTGATCATAAAAATCATACAAACCGACACTTTATGTACAGTCGAGAAAAATACAAAATAACTGAAATTGTTATTATTTATTAATGGGTATATTGGTTAATAAGTATAGGCATAGATATGGACGGCACGTACTATGAAATGTACCTAGATGCTATTTGTGGATCCTTATGGTGACTATAATATAAATGATCAACATATTTAGGTAACAAACAAACAGATATTCTATTGGGGCGCCAAAATAGCGCGTGATTTGTTATATTTAGAAATTATTATAATACGCCTCTTATAATATATTTATTAACAATAAATTGTTGGCTACATTTAGAAAACAGACTCCTAAGATACTAATAAATTTAACGATTAAAACATCTGCAACATTTCGAATAAAATAAAATGGTAAATTTAAAACATTGTTCAGGAAGGTATATCTTTTGATTTTCCAGCTTTTTCATTTTTAAAATCACTGTGCATGTTTCCTCAATAAATTAAACCAACTCATCAATTCAATTTCTTAAAACTAATTTGAAGTTCAAAAAGTTCCGAGGAGTGATAGATTATTACTTACAAGTAAATATCGTTTAATGCATAAATACGAGTTGGACATAAGAATTAAGTTTGATTAATAGAAACGTTTACTTAATTGCCTATCTCGATGAATAATATATGAAAAATATCAACTTATTTTCTCCCTTTTTTTTGATTATTACTTATTAATTCATTTTATTTAACAATTTAAAATTAAATGGAAATTATACACCGTTTCATTATTATATAAATATACACATAGAATTAAATACTGTGGAGCCTTAACTTGTGCAATTTTAAAATAAAATTAATGTTGATTCTCTTATTTTATTTGTGTATACTATGTTATTTGAAATTTTGCATGTTAGTAAATCAACAATTTTCAACAAAAGTCAAATGTAGAGGCATTAAATTTATTTAACGATATACAATTAAAAATTGTCGTTTAAGGACTGTTGTAAAATATACATAATATATACTTAAATATTGGTAAATTCTATAATAACTGGCGGATTTTACTCATTTGAAAGAGTTATTATAGTAATTTATTTAATTTTTAGTTTAAAAATAACTTTAACATCTTATTGATTATATAAATAATTACAGAAAAAATGTTTTCATTTATTTATATAATAACTGTTTAAAATACATGAAATATTTACAGAATGTTTTAAGTTTATTTTAAATTACGGAACTCATTTTTATATAATAATGTATCATTTTAATTTTTAAACATAATATTAAATTAACTCAAAATATGAATTATGAAAAATATATATCACTTTTTATCGGAAACAAAATGCAAAATACTCGTATATTAAAAAATATTTGAGAAAAGAATTTTACTGTTACGCATTTATAGAAAAAAAAAAAATGCAATCAAATGTGTGACTATAAATATCAGACCGTGGTGTGATGTACCATACTCCTATTTCTACTGTTCGCTACCATTCCTCGACTTATAAGTGTAAGTCTCTGATTTGTTGGATGGACGTAGGTACGTGGATTTGATTAAATTATTGTGAACCTCAAATTTAGTTGCTCCAAATAATTATCCTAGATTTAGTCAAAGTGAAGTCTTGTGCCTATACGCATACACACATATAAGTATTGGAAATTGGAAGTTGTAAATGAAAAATGCACTATATAGCTTAACACGACAGAATCCGACTAAATCGAACTATTATACCTGCTGCTATATATATGTATATATATATATGTAATACACAATTTAGCGAATAAAGATATTTTGATGTGTTTTGCGGTTGCAAATTTATTATAAACTTCAGAAATATATGCATATACCAACTTATGAAAGTCAACAAAATAGGCGTGTTTCTTGGTTGATATCTCTCCAATCAACAGAATATTTCAATCTTCGACTTTAAAAGAGAAAAGAAAAACAAATGTTGCCTTCATTAAAGACAAGAGTTCTTGCTTGTTTTAACTGAATTAGACATATATGTTCCTGTTTGACTTTCTAATTAAAGGGATTGGGCTCTTTACATAGAGCACTATTGCTATATACCAAACAGTTGACTACATTAAAGACAGAATTAGGGATGACAAAGATATTTTGTGTCAGTTTTTGTCTAGAAATTGGAAAACGAGAATAGGTATCTACATTTTTAGAAATATACCCGTTTTGTTGATACACACATGCGGCAATATGGCTCCTTATTACATTTAGCAAAATGAAAAAATAGAATAAAAAATTGAATATAGCAAAAAAGAAAAGAGTGATATTTGTCGTCAATGTATGTACATATGTATGTATTTTGTATTAAATAAAAAATATGAATTATGCATGTGTCCATGAGTAGCAAAGTCACAGTCGATCCGACAAAAGTACCCAGGCAAATTGTAAGCTATCCAGTTACAAACAATGTTTTGATTGACATTTAGCGTTTTTTAAGTTCCTGCTTATCTAAAGTAATTCCTAAAAGGACAAAAAGTCTTGATGGAAAACTTTGTACACCATCCGTGGTATGTTTTTAGGGCAATTGAGAGAAGAACATATTGTTTTGTAGCTCATCTACATTCTTTCTATTACATAAACTAGATATGCACCTATAAGTAGGGATTTTACTTAAATTACGTTTAAATTTTTCACATATGTATGTATAAAAGGGGCTATATGTTCATTTAAATAAATGATTTAATTTCACATTTAAAAATATAAAAGTAAAATACTTAATAAAATAAATAATTTAACTCAAATAGGACAACGACATATAAACGATAGCTCAGTGTAACAAAAAGTATATCATGTAGAGTCTTCAAGCTCTACAAATGTAATTGGAAAAATCATGAAAACCAATTTATATGACGTAAAAAGAAAATTAGTAAATAATTTTATTGGCATACTATCTACATATATTTTCCGATTAATAAAAATATAAAAATTACAAGATGGCAAAATAACTAAAAATTTAAATAATCAAAAATAATTTTCCAATATAAAAAAAACTTGTTTTTGATCAGAATAGTGAACATGTTTTATAAAGAAAAGATTATATATAATACAATTCTCCTAGCTTATATATTATATAAAATATAATAAACATACCGAAGTAACGTAAAGAATAGAAAATGGGGTAATTGGAGATGCCGATAATTGAAATTAAAAATGTGTAGTATTTGTAAATATATTATAACAGCTCATTTTTAAGTATAATTTTCTGAAAAGGAATAAACGTTTAATATGTAAACTGTTAAATACCCTGATATAATTCACCAATTTAACGTATTTTTATGGAATGTTTTTACTGAGATAAAAGTTTTCACAAATTTATATAATAAGAATTTTTGTTCTACAGATACGTACAACCATACCTATGTATATATATATACAGAATTCATATGTACCAAGATGTGTCCAGTATGCGCATAAGAGTATACATAAATAAATTTCAATTTGGCAGCGATAATTTGAGCTGTAATAAAAGCCGAGACAATTAAGTGAGGAGTTGACCCAGCTGGATCTTTTTCGCTAATATAGATTGTTTACCATCGCTCTGGTTTATATTTGCGCCTGAAAATAAACTCGTTCATTCCATTTCATTCCATTCCATTTCGGGTATAGTACCCGGTTAGTGAACATTTTTAATACAAAAATTACACAAATACACCTATGAGGAGGCTTTTTTAAATAAATAAATAAATAAATATTGAATGCATATATATCTACACTAGTTATTACTACGGGGAGATGAAATGTACAACGCAACGCAACGAATATGAATAATAAGATAAAGCAACCTTCTCTCTCCGACCACAAACTGATTTTTGTCAATAGAACATACTTGCACCAGAGCGCACCAGGACTGTAATTGAAAACCGGGATTTAATCAAATTATTTTGTGCGCGGTTTTGGGACCACTAAGCAAACTTTGAAGATGAAGAAGCATCGTAAAAAGTCGAGGATTGATTGTGGGGATGAAAGGCAGGAGTCAGCAGGAGGCCAAACGTGGATCTCGCAGCAGTCTGCCACAAAAGGATTCACTGTGTCCTAATCTCTGCCAGCTATGTAAAGTTGAAATAGTTCAGAGTCCCTTCTACTTCCAGAAGGTGAATATGTGTATAGGTCCTTAAGTCTGTCACGTTCTCGTCATGCCAACCTGCACAAGGTAGAACAGGAGAGATGATTTTTGTCTCTGATTTTGCAGTTTATTTGATATTTGTTTCTCTATTTGCACTGCGTCACCGTGGCTGATGTGATGTCACCAGGATGGCGACTGAGTATTTTCGAGATGGATGAGAAGAGATAAGGTTTGTACATACGGCAAAATGTCTGAGAATGATCAGGGGATGGCGAGATCTATTTTCTTTCTAACAAAACGATAGGTTTCCCATTTTTCATAACCATGACATTTCCATCATTACGAGTCTCTTTCCTCATTTCTCACCTCACCAAACAACTTTCAATCTTGTTTACACTCATCTGACTCGCCTTATCAGGAGTAAAATTAGAAGTGATATCTCTAAATATCTATATACACTATATACAATATGTTGTGTATAGCCTTCCAGAACTGTTTAATGTGAGGATAGAAGATACAATAATAAGTGTTCATGGACAGGGCAATTATCCATTTCAAACAGTATAAGATATTCTGTTTACTAACATAGGTAGTAGAAGAGAAGTTTATATATACAGGTGATTCAAGTATAAAGTGATACTTATAAGTTTTTATGACTTTAAATATTTAGAAATAAACAAATCTAATTTGCTTACGATAGAAGCCTATATTTGACAACAAATAAAATAATTAGGTAGAAAATAAAATTGTAAGTGTATATATATATAGTTATCAGTGGAAAATTGTTTTGGTCACATTTTAAATATATATTTACACATCAATTGTGTTAAATTCTATGTTGTAATACACAGGTCAATGTAATGTGTAATATTGACTAAGGAGTTAACACGTAGGTAAATAAACCAGTGGAATTAATTACTGTAAACTATATAATGTAGAAATTAAATTTTTATTGATTAAATTATATATAAGAATATATTGAGGGTTATAAAATTGATTGAACAATTTCTATAATGTAAATCGTAATTGGATGCATCCGTAAGGTGTACCTATAAATGGGTATATACCTTCTGTTTATACTAATATTGGACACATTGACATCTTTAACAACAAGAACCACAAGAATACCTACCTTCATTAATACTAATGAAGTCAATCTGTGACCCGAGCACCATTAAGCTTACTATATTCTATCTGCGTGCATGGTAACATTTAAAACCCGCGCTTTTGTGACAATTGAGTACCACACCCACCTGATTGACAGTATCAGTTGTGTATATTGGATACAAAGATTGGGAACTTCTGGCATGAGAACAATAAATTAATCTATTTCTTCATAAATATGGACGCAGTTTTAACATGTTTGCTTTATTGTATTGTAGCATAAAATACATTTACAATAAATCTATTTTATTCAATCACAACTATAATAGTAAAAGAAACGAATTATGTATTATAAAAAATGCACATATCAAAATGTTTGTAATTGAAGTCATAATATTTAAATAGAGAAAGCCACGCGTATTGATTCATTAAAGTATTCAACAATAAGATAAATTAGGGGATTTTATAAAAAACAAGTAGCAAATATACAGATTATTATTATTAAACGTTTTAAAATATAAATATATACATTACAAAATAACTATTCTAAAAAATGATTACCATGATTACAACGACTAAATTTAAACGACAAATAATTGCCTATATGCAAGAGAATAAAATGGCATTTAAGATTAAAAAAAAAATCTGCTATTCGTAAGTTTCAATATTGACAATTATTTGTATTAAACACAGAGTTTATCTGACACATCGAAAAATCATTTTGAGTGATAAAATTAATTCATTTTACACACGTATTGTCTTATTTCGTGGCAATAATGATAAATTATATAACACTAGACACTAACGAAAGAGATTTGCAGATAGTACAATAACTTCTATTTCTGACTCTCAGGGTATATGTGCTGATTTTTATTATATGTTTCAGTTCAAGAGGAAAATTAATCATCGGTCAATTATTGACCTCTTTATGACTAAATATGACAGACGCAGGTTCCTTCCCTCCATCCTTCCGTATGTGACGTAATCGGAGGGTCCTTAATACAATGAAAACAAAGCTAAAATGAGTTGATTTTTCAGCTGCAGATTCTTTAGTTGTAGTATAAAATCAGAATAAGGTACATTGACATATTAAATTTGAACCATAATTAATACTTGACTGTAAAAATATCACAATTTAGACGTGATACGATATAGACAACTACTTAATTATCTAAATTGACATTGCAACTGACCTGTTAAACAGACTTTAGGTGTCTTTAAGTCTAGTTTTGGCTATATACAGGTAGTTTTCACTGGAAATGACGTAATAGGCGTAATAGTTAAAAGTAATTCTCCCGCCTTGACTGCTTGTCCCCTTTATACTTACTCTTAATTAGGGAATTTCATGGGCGAATGCATTTGAAGAATAAAGCGATTATAGCGGCCAAGGCCTACTTAAGCAGGTTTTACAGCTATACTGTAAAAACAAAGGTAGTCAAGATTTTGTGCTTATTTTTTTCTTAGCTGCCATATAACTAACTCCATGAACAAATCACGAAACACTCAAGATGAAATGATGGCCTGAAAGTTACATCACTATTTTGATTGTACACTTGACCACTTGACGGTAAGGTAGGTACCTAACTTGTATCCATAAAATTCGTTACATAAAAAGTGTGCACAGAGAAGAGGGGGAGGGGGGGGAGTAGAAATAGTCGACCAAAGCAAAGGGGATAAGGAAATAACTACAAAGACAAAGTGACGGATTACCTGGACGAGGGAAGAATGCTGACTCAGACGAAATCCGTTATTATGAAAGTAATCTTAATGTGTATGTAATATATGAGGTATTTCATTGAGACTGAGTTTATGATAACTAAATGTTATACAATGTTTTAAATATAAATCGAGTGTTTACAATAATAATATAGGCCAAATATTCATGAAGATGGCAGGAAAGTTGCATTCAATTTAATAACGATATGTGCATAGTTTCTAAAATAAAATATGACATAAAACTTATTCATTTTGTAATACACTTTCTAGGAAAAGTTTTATCAGCATGAGTTTAATATATAAAACAAATATTAGGTTTTTAAATTCGATAAAACTGATGTCGTATTTTAAAAGAAAATCATAATAGACAGACTGCGGTTTATAGTTGAGCATAAAAAAGCATAATGATTATAGAAAAAAGAATCATGCCGTTAAAATTAATTAACCTTGTCAAATTAAATTTAAAGCAATATTCTAAATCGACAGTTTTTAATAGATTTGAATCACCTAAACGTCAATTGTTTAATAAATATTATTTTATTTTCTACATTTTTATATGAAATTTTATAATACTTTTGTGATTTTCAATTCTTATGAAAATAAATTGTAACAAAATATTACTATTAGCTCTATTAAAAGATAATAAAATTAAAATTATTTATAATGCTGAATATTAATAATTATAATTTCTAAAAGATATAATTGGTTTAATTCAATCATTAAATAATCATAGTAGGCAGGTAAAAATTTAATATGATTTCATATTAAACATACAACAATATTTTATGTCGATTATCTAAAATGAAAAATATTGTTTCCCCCATTTTTTTTAACCCGAGTAAAAATTCAAAATATTAAAGAAAAGTGCAAGCATTTATTGAGGATTATAATCAATAGAAGTTGACTGAATGCACTCTTATTTAGAAAAGATGTTCAGGCAGGAGTTTGACAGTTTTGAGTTTTGATAAAAATCAGGCAAAGATGGCCGACTGACAAGATATTATAATACAGGTTTATGCTAAGTTAATAACGTTTACGACACGCACATCCTAAGGTTCGACATAATATACTAGATCGGCTTATGGGTGTAGAGATAATCATAAAATGGCCAGTCTATTGTACTGTAAGTTTGCCTGACGCAGAAGATAAGGGAAGTATATTCGGATCAAGCTCTTATTTTGATCTTGCGTTGGAAGGGGATCCAATTTATAAAAGAATTATAGAGTGATAGTTGGTACTGCCTTAGTAGCGTGGGTGGAGAGACAGATATTACGAGGACTCGACATTAATTTCATAGTCTGAGGATAAACTCGATTCTCATTTTGGGACAAACAAAATCGCCTCAAATAAGGGGATCAAGAATACCCTTGCTTTGCGACATCTGTCAATCACAACAAACAAAAACGCTAAATCACTCTACCCCCCCCCCTTCGACCAAAGTTTGGTCCATCATTATATACGTTATGTTATACTAAGTATTTTATCCACACATAAAGAATCCTTTGAACAATTGAGCTGCTGCCTTATAAAACACAATTTTATTATATCCTAGTGCAATGTAAAAAGTATTCGAAAAGAATTTAGTACTACTTATTTAGTATTTGCGTCAGAAATGATAACTCCGATAAAGTTCTTTGACAAATCGTAATCTTTTTCTGTTGTATGTTAAAAAATAAAGGATTTATAACTTAAATTAATCCATCTTTAATTTAAATTAATTCCAAAATATACGATCGTATATTTAAAAATAAACGATGTATCCACTCTAAAATGTTATAAAATTCATATAATAATAATATTTCATTTATTATGAACTACAGTATATTTTGTTATAAATATACATATACAGTATGTTCCAAAAGTTTCTAAGACATTGAGAAAAATAGTTCTTATGAAATTAATATAAATATTAACAATAATCAGAAGTATACTCATAAAAATGAAACTATACAATCAGAGTGTACAAACAATAATGTTTAAACGGT